>JARQTH010000505.1:0-23817 GCA_030142595.1 Trachelus iudaicus | reverse complement strand
TTTTAAATAGGGTGAAAAAAGTAATAATCAAGGGGTGGTTCACCCCCTTAAGAGACAATTTTTTTTAATGTCTAGGGGAATTTTACATTAGTCGCGATGAGAAACATTTTAGTTTTTGTTTCATTGAAATCGGTCGATTCCTTCTAGTTGAAACTGCATTACCACCCCACGACATTCCCAACTTTGGGGGTTAATTTCACCGCTTAAAACCGTTTTTCGGCCGATAAAAAAAACACGTGTCTCTTAGATTTTCATGCGCTACAACATAGTTGATTTTCATAAAAATCAGAGGGGGACACTAAAGTGATGTTCCTTGTCAGTTGAACAGTCAAGCACTAACTGAAAATTTCCATGTCCTATGATAATGCCAATTAACTTACACAGATATCTCTGCAAAGTTTTACGTAGGTTATCCTGATCTCGCTTTTCTTCCATTAAACCCCAGCGATTCGTACTATATCCCGTTGACGAATGGAAATAAAATTCTAATGCAATTGACGACTTTTCATAATTTATAAAGCATATTCCTTGAGAATGTATATTCCTTGTAAGATATAATACAGATCTTTCGTAGTAGGTAAATCCGAAATCTATCTCCCGTTGAATTACACGTGGAAGTTGAATAACTCCTCGCAGCAGGAACACAAAATTAAAATTTCTGCTGCTGTGCCCGAATCAATTTTTGTCTATCTCAAGGTGAAGCATGTATAATCCTCCTAATCCTAATAATCCTAATAAATTATGAAAAGTCGTCAATTGGATTAAAATTTTATTCCGATTCGTCAACGGGATGTAGTATGAATCGCTGGAGATCAATGGGAGAAAAGCAAGATCAGGATAACCTACGTAAGACGTTACAAAGATATCTGTGTAAGTCAAGAGTTAGTGCTTGACTGTTCAACTGAGAACATCTCTTCTCAGCGAGTGACATCCAGCAGGCATGTCTTCGGCTGACGTCATCCTGCCCGAAGTCCCCGAGAAATAAAAGCGAGGGAAGAAAACTCAAAGTTTGTAGGTGCTTACGTTTCTCTTAACGCCTCGCTCTGATTGGTCAACTTTGACCTGCTCCCATTTAAAAACTAAGAGCTTCCGGACAAAACGAAGGTCATTTTCGTGATCAGTGGTGCCTCCCGAACACCGCCATACTCCGTTGGTCAGGTAATTTCGGAACACCCTTTATAATAGTTCCATTCTGGGGGCCGTAGCCCGCGATCTCTTCGTAGATGCCGAAAATCGAACTCGCCAGACTTGCTATGAAAAATATTGTGTTTGACATATTACGAAGCAGGCAATCACCGAATCGTGCGACGGCGGCATTCGCCTTCGGCTCGTGCCACCAACTTCACACTCTTCGGTAATTGCCTACTTTCGCAACTTGCCAAACAATATTACATTATGATACAAGTGCGGAAAGTTGGTGATTCCTGACGAGTGTGACGTTTACCTTCGCCCGAGCGAAGCGAGGGTGACAAACGTCACACGAGTAGGAATCACCAATGCGCACGCGAATCGTATACTATTTTGTGTAACAATGTACGGAAAGTTCGCAGTTTGCGCACCAAAAACAAGCACGAAATGCTTGACTCTGAACTCATCGAGAATGGATCATTTTGTGCTTGTTTGTTGGTGCGCAAACTGTATACTTTCTGTGCAGCGTTGCAAAAATAGCTATTACGCACTGCTGTTATTACTAGTGCCATCTAGCGTCGCAAGCGTTTTCCATGTTAACACCGAGTTAGTAAAAAAAAAAAAAGAACCTTGACTCTCTTCACCGTCTATTCGCGTTTCTTTTCAAAGAAAAAATAGTGTTCGATACAAGAGGCCAAACGCGAGTTAACATGAATTTCGTTGACGAAAAGAACGTCGAAAACTACAATGAAATGCAGAAAATAATAGAGGAAGCCGACAATATTGTCATTAATTTGTTGCTGGCAAAGTCAAAAGACAAATATTTGACTGTCTATGAAAGATTCGTACAATGCAGGACCACAAAGAAAATTGTACAAAAGGATATGTGCAAAGAGATTATGTTGGTGTACATAAACGAACTGGTTGAAGTCGACAAACTAAAACCACCAACCGTTTGGTCGAGGTACTCGATGCTCAAAAGCACGTTACTTGCTTACGAGAATATTAACATCAAACCGTGGAATAAAGTCACTTCAACATGAAGAAACAAGCGAAGGAACACTGTCTCAAAAAGGCTATGATTTTCACAACCGACGACATTACCAACTTTGTACACAGGCCCCTGACAGCTCTCATTTAGTTGAAAAGGTGTATCTTAAATTAAATACAAAATATAACAAAAATAAATCTTTCTTTCAAACAAAAATATTTGCTAAAATTTTTCGCTATTCTTACAAATTTCTTGGACATACGCTTGGAAGCGACAAAATTGAGGGTACGCTACATAAGATGTAAAAAAATTTATTAAAAAATCTAGTTCATTTTAAGTAATCGAAAATTTACAAAATCCTGGGGCACTCTGGCGTTTAACAACGATCATACTCACTGTACGGAGACACAGGTCGCCTCACGTTCAGTAATACGTCGTGGATAAACCTATTGGCACGTCATTTCTAATGGACAGAATTGCGGGTACGGTGTGATCTTGCAAGATTTATTAGAGAGTTAGCGTAAAATACATGGTTATTATTAAAAATATAGCATTGCTAGATTATTTTCAACTGAAAACAGCAAAGTGCAACCAAGCGTTTCATTTACGGTTTTAGAAAATTTCGCAAAGAACGGAACTGAGCGGAGATATTCGAATACGAGTGATAGAATACCGTAAATGTGGTTTAAGTTATGGAAAAATTTCATTAAAATATTCTATTTCGAAAAATGTTGTCGTGAGAATTTGTAAAAAATTTGATAAAATCAATAGCGTCGAAAATATTCCAGAAAGAGGACGGAAACGCAAAACAACAGCAAGAGAGGATAGTAGAATAATAGCGTGAAATTAAAAAAGATCCCAGTTCAACAGCTCGTGAACTCAAGGGAAGAGTGCAGGTGGATGTTTCGATAAAAACAGTGAAGCGTAGACTCACAATCAGAGAGGCCGGCATTCGAAGCTTTTCCAGACGTCGCAAGCCATTTCTCACTAAGAAACATAAGAAGATGAGACTAGAGTTTGGAAGAAAGTATCTTTCGAAGACTCTCTCCTTCTGGGAATGTGTGATTAGGTCAGATGAGTGTAAAATCGAGCTTCATAATATGAAAAAGCGAGGTTGAGTTTGGAGACGACCCGATGAAGCTTATAAATCAAACATGATCCAGTCAACGATTAAGCACGGAGGAGGAAACGTGATGGTTGGAGCTGCTGCAGCTACGGCGGAGTGAGAAATATGAAACGAATCGAAGGAAAAATGACGGGTCAACGTTATGTTGCTATTTTATAAGAAAATTTGCACGTGCCAGCTAAAAAAATGAACTTGGGACACGATTTCCTGTTTCAAAATGATAATGATTCAAAGCATATTTCAAGAACAGCGAGACGATATTTTGAGGAAAATAAAATCCGAGTGTTAGAGTGGCCATCGCAGAGTCCTGACCTCAATCCTATCGAAAATCTTTAGTCTTATTTGGATGAAAAAGTATCACTTGCGGATATCAATAATGCATCGTGTTTTTTTAACAAGCTCTGTACAGCATGGAAGAGTATTCCAACCAATCTTATCCATACTTTAATAGAAAGTGTACCAAGACGACTAGCAGCAGTAATAAACGCCCAAGGAGGTCATACCAAATATTAATAATACTTATTTTTGTTTATTTATTTTGCTGCCGCTGTAATACTGTTATCGTACCCCCAATTTTGTCCGCTCCTGGTTACATTATTTTATTTTAGTCGCGGGGGTACAGAAAGTAATTCTATTATTTCAAGTTTTATTTAATACCGATAAGTAGTTAATACTACCCCCACTTTATAGTGAATAAGTGATTCTGATTTTTTTGTTATATAGGTGTAGATATCTTCAAGTAAAATATTAGTTACATATCGTACCCTTAATTTTGTCCCTCACTGTATATCTGAATTTTTTAAAATAACTTCAACGGTCTTCGTAAAATCTTTGAAATTATCAAAATTTTATTTTTATCTTACAATTCTTGAAACTCTTGAAATATTTATAACAAAAGAATAACTGTAACGTATTTGCTGGAGATTATTTTGATATTGGGATTGGCTGGTGGACTACGCCGGGAGGAAATTTACAATATCCGCACAGATGATATCACAGAGAACAACACGTCAATTAAGCTGAAAGCGCCACACGAGAAAAATGACTTAAAACCTAAGTCATAATTAAGGGCTCATTTAAGGCTAATTCAAGGCTAATTTAATGCTCTATTCCCGAACTTAATGCTCCTTTTTTTAAAAAAAAAAACTTGTGGCGCTGCTAGCTTGAAATCAAAATGGCACCGCCATAAATTGGTATTGAACATATCACTAAAAGAAAAAAAAAACAAACAAATACTAAAATTAAAGGCTCATTCAAGGCTCTCGAATAAGATTAGACTCGGCCACTCCAGTTCAAATTTAGTTAAGGCACTCACGTGACCCCTTCTAGTTAGCCCCAATTTAATTAGGGACCCAATATGGACACCTAAGCGTAGCCCTACTAGGCTAGTCATGTTTGAAAAGATGGGGCCTTTATAGGTCTGATAGCGTGGCCCTGTAAACGGTTCCTCAATTATGCCCTGATTAACTAACGGGGCCCTAGAAAAGGGCCGTATAACACCCTAATATACCATTACTAATTTTTAATAGTTTTACAGGAAATAAATAGGACATTTTCATTATTTTCTGTTTTCATAGTTTGTTAATAAGAATCATCATTGTTAATAAGAATATTATATTTTAGATTTTTTTCCTTCTCTGTTTTCCATTTACTTGAACTTCTGGCGAAATGTTTAGGCGTAAGTTCGATCTTAAGATGGAAGGAAAAGTCTGGAGCAAAAAAATAAGTATTTATAAGTATCCAATGAAGTCTTGATTCTTCCAAATGTGGAAGCTACCAAAAAATGTCTCGCCTATTAATCCTGTGCATCCTTTGGTCAGTGTCGAGAAAAAAATTGTAAAGATAAACATGTCGTTTAAACTGACGGGTTCTGTTAAAGTATTTTTTGTACCGATGCTTCACCGAATAATAAAAAATACTAATCGTGTAAAATTGTTTATTGTTAATTTAAAAAAATAACTGATTTACCATAACCGTATGTTTACTGAACGTAAAAAAAATATTATTAAGAAATAAATTATGGTGCCCTTTATAGAAAACTTCCTGGCAAGACCCTACTGGGGATTACTTGATTAGGCCCTAGTGTTCCATTTTAGACTATATATTTTATCGTGGCCGCTTTTCTTGAGCCTAGTAGGGCCATAGTTTGGCATCCTTACTGTGGCTGCCACGTGTAAGCCACTGAACTTTCAAACTTCCCGGTCCCATTGCGCTATTTCTATAGCCAATACAGCGGCGAATCTAGGCATGTCGATCTGAAATCGATTCTATGGGGAAAGAAAATCGATTTTTTAGATCAATCTGAAACACTGGATCGTTTCAGTGAATCGATCCCAGAACCGTAAGAATCGAACCGATTCACATTACAAGCAAATCATTGGCTTAGTTTCCACCGCACAGAGTTTAAATAGAGTTAACCAATCACGTACAGGAGTTGAATGGAATTAACCAATGAGGCTGCTTAACTCTATTCAAACCCTGCACGATGGAAACTAAGCCAGTATATAGTAAAAAGATGTTTATTAAGGGCATATTCAGTAATTGAACCACAGTTACGGTTATAAAATTTCAGCCAATGACATCGATCAATTTTTGTCACCAGTCGAAATCAATCGATGCAATTGGCTGAAATTTAATAACCGCCAACGTGATTCAATTATGGAATATGCCGTCAATAATGCAAATTCAACATCGTGCTAGCAAACTTATTCCTATCTAAAGGTGATATATTGGGTATTTGAATAGTTTTATATTTCAATCCAAGTGTGAGTAAGTGAAATGAAGTAATTTACTAAATAAATAATAAAAATACTGGCTAGATTGGGTGTTTTAAGATTATAGTAATTCAAAAATACTAAATAGTGTTGTGGAGCTACATATCATGTTAATTGATTCGATTCAAATCTATTTGTCGTGAAATGTATGTTGTATTTTACTTTTTTATTATTTTTTAGCCGAAAATGTTAAGTAAAAGTAATACATGGAAACACTTTGTAAAAAAGGGCTCAAGTGGAATATGCAAGCATTGTCACATAGAAGTAAAAACCTGTGGAAATACCTACAAATTTTCGCAACCATCTATTACGTAGACATCCAAGTGTTAAAACCGTAAGTCAACGTAAGCAGGTGGTGAATTATGGCATTGGGGTTGGCAGTAAAAAAACTGGAGTGTGTATCCTATTCCTATACAATTCTACTTATACCTATCAATATATGCGTGCTTTACAGATTACAGATAATTTTGAAATTTAATCCTTCTTTATAGTGTATCTCTTTTTCAATTTAAATGTAATAATAACAAAACAGAGACCTTTCTTTACAGACAAATGAAAATAATATAATTGACACTCAGTCAACTTTGGAAGAGAACTTTGAGGATGATGTTTTTTGTTTGAGTGACTGAAAAGACTATCCCAATTCTGACACAGAAAGTGTTGCTTTATTATCCTCAACATCACTGCTAAAGTCAAAGTTTAATCAACTGACTACGGTTTCGTACATTGACAATATTAAAGCTTTTGGTGGTGAGCTGCATCTAATAATTATAATGAATTAATTTACCCATTTGTTATAGTAATGTTTTATTGTCAAGAACAGTGACACAGTTTTTATTTGATTATTTCGTTTATTTTTAAATGTCTTAGAGCTTGAATATTTATTTTTCCAGTGAACGGAAATAGGCGTGGTCAATTAAATAATGCAATTATGTTCATAATTGCCTAGGATACGTTGCCATTAAATATAGTGGAAAAAGAAGGATTCCGGTATTTTATGAAAACAGCAGTGCCATTGTATACAGTTCCCTCACGACGGACAATCACCCAAAAGACAGATGATAAATATGATGTTCTTTCATTGGAATTCAAAGAGATTCTCCTAGAAATACAATCAATATGCTTAACTGCAGACATACGGACGACACACATAACACCAAAAGCTACATGGGCCTAACAGGTCATTTTATATACGAAGGTGAATTGATGAGCATAAACTTTGGCGTAGCACATTTAACTGAGCCTCACAATGCCGACTACTTCAGTCAAGTAATAATAACAATGACAGAAAAGTGGGGTATCACTTCTGAAAAAGTTGTAGCATTTATTACAGATAATGGTGCTAACATTATTAAAGCCGTAACAATCATATATGGCAAGCAAAAATACTTGTGGTGTTTCGCCCATACATTAAATTTAGTAGCACAGAAACCTTTCGACGAAAAAAATGGTATTGAAAGTGCCAAGCAGTTGCTTAACATTGTAAAGGATATAACTAGATACTTCAAGCAAAATATAAATGCAGCTGGTGCTCTTCGTAAAGCACAAAACAATACAACAGTGCCATTGAAATTGATCGAATCAGTTTGTACAAGATGGAACTCCATTTATTATCAAATGGAACGGTTTGTGCGATTATCGGAGCTAATTGCTCCGATATTACTCAACCATCCGAAAGCTCCGTCTATGTTAACAGGTGGTCAACTAGATGCTATTAAAGATCTTATAAATATATTAAAACACATGGAAGCTGTGATGAAGGAAGTGTCCGCAGAAAGATACGTAACAACAAGCAAAGTTATATCAATAGTATCCTGTCTTTTGGAAATATACAGTACAATGAAAACAGAAACAGACGTTGGCACTGCAACACAAAAAGTAATAATAAATGGATTAAAAAAGAGATTTGCTACCCTTTGAAACAAGTAAATGCGTTGGCTATCACAACACTACTAAATCCTAGGTTCAAGAAAATTCATTTTTCTGATAAGATAGCATGCTCTAGAGCTATTGACAAAATAAATAGTATGATGATGGCATCAAAAAACCAATTGGAGAATAATTTAATTAATGAAGATCTGTAAAAGAGTGAGCGGCAGGCTAATGAAGCAGAAGAACCTAAAATTTGGGAATTTCATAACAAGCTGGTAAAAAAATAGTTATCTATTCAAAGAGAAATTTGTCAAGGACAAGGCTTACAAGACGAGTTTAAGCACTATTTATCACAGCCCGTCGTCGACTTCAAAACGACGGACTCTATTACATACTGGCATCATCAAACTAATTCTTTGTACAGCTCTATGAGGCTGATTGCAAATAAATATTTTTGTATTGTAGGAACGTCCGTTCCTTGTGAAAGACTTTTTTCTTTTACGGAAAATATTGCAACTGATGAAAGGAGTCGCTTGGATCCTGAGCGACTTGATAAATTAATCTTTTTAAAGTCACTCGATGGGAAATATTGGCGAATGTAATTTTTTCGTTTCAATTCAATAAAATCATATAATTTCCTTATTATATTACTTAATTCTCCATTTCAATTATGTTATAATTATGTACAGTAAACAGCGTTTCAAAAAATCGATTAATCGAAAATCGATCTTCCAGTGCTCCATTTAACTGAGAATCGATTCTGTTACGTTCGATTTGAATCGATTCAGAGAACGATTTTTTTTAGGATGAATTGACACCCCTAGGCGAATCCCGGACGAAACTCATGGTCCTGATCGGCCAATCAGCGAGGGACTTCAAGTTTACCACCTGCAGGACGTAACAATTGCACGAACATGTACGAACATGACATACTTTCATCATGAAGAAAAGTACCATAATATTATTGAAAGCTGGATTAGTTCACTGTTCGTTAGTGTGAACATCTGTCGGCAGTAGTAATTCTCACACGATGTGAAAATGCGACAGACAACAATGTAATGGAACCACAATGAACCCAATAGTAATTCTATAACACGAAACCACTGATTTAACACTGAATTAAACCTGAAATCACTTCTTCTTCGGTGAAATTTCAATCAACTGAAATAACCAGTGAAGTTTTCAGTGATTCATTTTTAAGGGTAACAAATATACATGATGAGGCGAAAATCGTGGTAAAACCATAAAGAAGGTGATTTCTCGTGAAAAAGTAAATATAAATTGCAGAATTAAGTTTTACTCTGTCAGGCTTCATTTTTTAAGAAATCGACTTTGAAAATCAATCGGGCATGCATTTGATCAATAATCGTCTCTCGTCTTATAGGATTTCGCTCGAAATACTATTTTCTTTTAAATTTATATACGATGTATAATTTTCTTCAGATGCAGAATAGTCGAGATTAAAAAAAAGGGACCCGTTGTATTTTAATTCAGCATTGTTTTCTCCCATGTAAAGTTTAATAAATGCGTATATCAATTCTATGATTACTCCTCAGTAATTGCAACGTAAAGCATTAAAAATGTTACGAGGGGGAAAGTGTGTTTCCCAATCACTATGTTCCGACTTCGTGCTTAGTCTTTTTACTCTTAAAATACAACTATAAAAAAAAATGTAACTCGAAGCCTGGAAAATCACTGATTTCACAAAGCGCAAAAATCACTCCAAATTACATAAATTTCACACGAAAATTTTAATAACTGCAACCAACGAACTTTTCATAAAACTCAACAATTCTTTACATTGCAGATTTCATGAAGGATAGTCGAAAAACAAAAGGTTATTCGTACAATTTTACTTCATCGTTGTTTTCTTACGAAACTTACGGACAGATTTCATTTTTTCGATTGGTTACTCTTTCGAAAATTCTAATGTGATAAAATATTAAAAACTCTAAGGATAGTAAGCTTGAAGTCAAACTTTTGTATCTGATTCAAACAATTGGTGATTTTCACATTAAGTATAATAAAATTCTAGTTGCCTTTCAGGCCCCAGATTCTATGGCATAACAACTTACCCTCTTCCAAGCATAAATGTACGCTACATCCATAAGCGTCCAGTTTTCAGGTAATGGTGCTCTTCTATGACATATTTCAATTGTGTTGTGAGTCATATCCACACTGTACTTCAATGCAAGGAACTTCTTAAGATGAGCGATTGTTACAAGAGCTGGACATTGAAGATATCGCCGTGTACTTAGGGGAGTTACATTTTGTACTTGATCGATATCAGTTTGATTGCACAAAATATTCAATGGATCTGTCCCAGGCGGTAAATATTCCAAACTCAGACTAACAGCATCCTCCGGAGCGAATATTAATCTTCCACTCACATCCTCGCCACGCTGCTCCGAACTGGCTAAGTCAGCTGTCAAGAAGTAGAAAATGCATTATTATGTATTAAGGTGGAAACAAAATGTTTTATGGGGCCGATTCGACTCGGTTCGATTCGAGCCGATTCTCTTCTTGATGTACCTTGACTCGAGTCGACTCATCTTATCTTGACTCGAATCGATCGGCCTCGCCTCGACTTAACCCTCTCCGTTTTAACATTTCTTTAGGCGCCCTTGATTTTTTTAAATGCCATACATATTGTAATTTCCTAAACTCATAGCCACTCAATTTCCTATAAAGGGGCTATATAAAAGGCTATTTCACAACGACCAATAAAGCAATCGCACAATATTTGAACATCTGTAAACTTGGAAGCTTTCAAACTACATAGAAATATGTATACATATGTATAAATGTATCCTTCCTTCCTTTTCTTATGGCTGACTCCTCCAATGAGGAGATGTGCCAGATGTATAAATATATATGATAATGTATAATTTAATTCCTTAAACTTTGGTATATATTTAGATGTTAATAAAACATGTACAGCCTAAAACCAATATTCGAAAAAATCCTGTTATTTGCTGTTTATACCCAGATAGACTTGTATGAATGTCACAACGTTCAGAAAAGTTGTGTGTCTTATGAGTGCTCACCTGACAGTGATATTTTCTTATTTAAATTATGGCATCAAAATACGACAACAATCGCCAATCTTGATTTGATGTGGTGCTTAAAAAAAAAAAATAAATAAATGTTATCTCATTTATTCTCTACCAAAACATACGATAGGTATGATTACCTTATAGCATGTTGAGAAAGAATTTTTATTGATACCTAACATTTTCTTCATATTTGCGTCATGTCATGATCTTTTATTCAAAATGCATATGTTACGTCATATATTCTGAAATACAATAAATCTCTTTCAAAATTATAAGCGCTCAAAATCAGAGTTGCTAATCATCCACCGCGTTGCCATACATTAAAATTAACAAAATCATAAAGAATATTAATTAAAAAATCATATAAATAAAAACTTGATAGGAAAAATATAGAGCATTTGAATTATTTATCTTCAAAGCAAAAAGCGTTCTTGTCGACATGAAGATTTCGAAACGATCAGGTTATTTTTCATATCGTTCTACAATATTTCTTTATACACGTATGTGCTATATGCATTTTTAATTAACGATCATGGCATGACGTAAATATCAAGAAAATGTGACATATCACCAAAAATTCTTATTTATCATGTTATGAGGTAAACTTAAATCATACCTACTATATATTTTGGTAGAGCATGAATGAAAAAATATTTATCTCTTTTTTGGCACGATTAACGATACATCACATGTAATCAAAATTGACGATTGTTGTCGCATCTTCATGCCATCGTTTGTTTAAGCAAATATCACTATCAGGTGAGCACTCATACGACACATACAACCTTATTGAATGTCAAATAAGCTGGGCCCACCACATTCGATTTTTTCAACCGGAACTATTGCATAATTTAGGGCTTATTTAGGGCTAATTTTGGACCCCATATTTGATTTTAGGGCTCACCCCCGTAGGGCGTGGATTTGTGGTAGACCCCGCTTGGGCCACCACACTCGTTCCCACTGATCTGTAATGATAACCTCAACTTATTATACATCATTATTTTGGGCAATTTAAGGGCTGTCGAATGCGCCTAGTCGCCATTAAATCGAACCACCCCTTCTGAAAAAACCACCCCCTTATATACTTTTCTTATGTTATTTCAAGTTTAATTGCTTTGGAAATTGTTCTTTATGCATTATAAAAATATATTATGCTATAAATTTCAATTTTCAAATCTGCGATTTTTGAGCCTCACCCCTAGGTCCCAAAAAACAACCCCCAACACAAATTAATTGTCTGGACGTGTGTCGCCATGTTCTTTATTATTCTGAATGACTTTAAAAATCATTATTAATTAAGGGCTTACGTTTCCAATACTTTGCGATTTTTGGGCTGCACCCCTAGGTCCAAAAAAACAATGCCCAATACAATTAAATCGTAAACTATTCTATGATTGCAACCAATATTAATTCCTTCAATTTCTTATTTACTGCGATCGCCAATTTATGAAGCAGACACTTGAAATTTTATATAAAGACAACAAATTTTATTTAATTTAAATTAAACTCTAGATTGCCCAGTTCAAAAACACACGCAGTCACAGTCAAGCACAGTTTGATGACCGACCTTCATAAGTAAATTAATAAACTGTTGTTTTTAACGTTGCATCGAAACCTGTGAAAATCGCCCATGCCTGTCCTAGATCCACTGATTTTTATTTGAATAGTTGAACTGTTATTGACAGGTGATATTATATTTTTATTGGAATCGACTGAGTTTGTTTTTTTTTTTTTTTGTGAAAGTTGTAGCCGATTAAAGAAATTGAATGCTTGCAGCAAGTTCGAAAAGTATTGGAAACAGAAATACATATAATCATATATGAATAAATATTTAATCACACTCATAAAGAATATAAAATGAATATAACGAATATGTAATCTACATTGAATATGATATATAACGATTTCTGATATATAACGATAATCGCAAAGTGTTGGAAACGTAAGCCCTTAATTAGTAATGATTTTTAAAGTCATTCAGAATAATAAAGAACATGGCGACACACGTCCAGACAATTAATTTGTGTTGGGGGTTGTTTTTTGGGACCTAGGGGTGAGGCTCAAAAATCGCAGATTTGAAAATTGAAATTTATAGCATAATATATTTTTATAATGCATAAAGAACAATTTCCAAAGCAATTAAACTTGAAATAACATAAGGAAAGTATATAAGGGGGTGGTTTTTTCAGAAGGGGTGGTTCGATTTAATTGCGACTAGGCGCATTCGACAGCCCTTAAATAGCCCAAAATAATGATGTATAATAAGTTGAGGTTATCATTACAGATCAGTGAGAACGAGTGTGGTGGCCCAACCGGGGTCCACCACACATCCACCCCCTACGGGGGTGAGCCCTAAAATCAAATATGGGGTCCAAAATTAGCCCTAAATAAGCCCTAAATTATGCAATAGTTCCGGTTGAAAAAATCGAATGTGGTGGACCCAGCTTATTTGACATTCTTATCGACTACGAGTCATCTAACACGCGCAACGTACCAGTAACTTAAGTAACATAACAGACTATATTAATAAAAAGAGACAAGAATAGAGCAAAAAACAAGAAATAACAAATAGAAAGAAAGACCTAAGGGGAAAGAACATATTCATAGATGAAAATCCGACTAAACGAGAGAGAGATTCACAGAAAACTCTGAGAAATAACAAGAGAGAAAAGAAGACAGAGAACAAAAACAAGAATAGGATACAAGAAATTGCAGAAAGGACAGATGTGAAAAAAATGGAATGAAAAAAAAAGACAGTAGGAGAAGAGCGAAGGAAAGTAAAACAAAGGGCCAAGAGAGCCCTAGATGGTAAAGAGAAGGCGAGAACAGAACAAAATCAGGAAAGCATAGTAAATCAGGAATGGAAAATAAAGATCGCAAAGTGGAAGAACAGGAGGAAGACGATAGGCAAAAATCTAAAAATGACACGAAAGTAGTTATAGAAGAAGGTGTAAGCTTAAAAAAGAAGAGAGAAACAATGATAATTACGCAATTGGGAGATAAAAGTATAAATTACTTTTTTGGAACATGGCTAGAGTAACAATTAAGGGCAGACAATTTTGAAAATACACTAAAAACTCTTACAAGGAAAGTATCCGAAGTGTCTCCCACCCTGATTTTAATGAAACTTGATAGGTAAATAGAGTGCTTCAATACATGAAAAGTGCACACAAAATTAGCGGCCATATTCGGTTCTATGGGGTGAATCACCCCTACATAGGTACGAAACGACTTTCCTATCAGATCGATTACCGCAGAAAGTATGCGAAATAAAAAAAAAATGTTTTCTACAAAAGTTTCATGTTTTCGAACTTACTTTCAGATGACGTTATCAAAAATTTGTTAGCATTTTTTTTTAAGTTGATAGTAACCCCCACCATGCTCATTCTCGAGAATTCGAGTATCTTTGTAAGGACTCGAAATGTACAGCATCTCATTCTGATCCAAATATAGTGTATGATAAACTATCTTTTTACATCGGTTTTTCCTGAAAGTAGTGGGTGACAGATATGAAAATTATAGGGAATAAATTCTCACGCAACACGTGATATAATTTACCCATTTCGGTTCAATATTCAACTTATTTATTTTATAATATGCAGAATATCACCTTGGCATAAATTTCACACTATGTAACAAACGGAATTCACGAAATATAACAATAGTATATGTATCAACATGAGACGAACAGAAGTACAAAGGTAGTGTAACAGATCCCCTACTACTTTCAGGAAAAACAAATGTAAAAAGAATTTATTATACATATTTGGATTCCTAATGCAATTCTGCACATTTCGAGTCCTTACAAAGATACTCGAATTCCAGAAAATAAGCATCGTAGAGGTAATTAACACATTAAAAAACTGTTAGCAAATTTTTGATAAATTCATCTGAAAGTACTTCGAATACATGAAACTTTTGTAGAAAACATTTTTTTGTATTTCGCATACTTTCCGCAGTAATCCATCTGCTAGAAAAGTCGCCTCGTACCTATGTAAGGGTGTTTCGCTAATTATGCGTGCACAAGTTTCATTAAATTCGGGAGGGGGGGCTCCCACAATATTTTCCTTGTAAAGTGAAAGAATATCCATGGCCAACAGATTGAAGAGGACAGATTCGGTCATATAAAAGAAAGCACAAATAAACAAAATCAGAGAATCCCAATATAGTCATAAAAATAAAACAAAAAAAAACATGAGCATACCGAGATACCTAAAGAAATTAAAAAATAGAGGAAACCAAACAGATTACGAGATGGAGATGTTGGAATGAGGATAGATACTAGGAAACTGAAGATAAGAGAATGTAATAGCAAGGGATTTAAGATATAAGCATCATGTGAATACTAGGAGATAAGGTTAAAGGGATGGGTTGGATAAAGGGAGTAGGGGTAGCAAGCAGATGGAAGGAAATAGTTTAAGAAGTATTTTAATTACTGTATCATGTACGAAGGTCCTACTTCAAGACCAAAAAGTCGAAATAAACGAATTCTGTCTATCATTACCTTTAATATTTGTTATCATTGCATACTATGAATAATATAATAGACACGTAACGCCATTGGATTATAGCAAAAATGTTCACTGTATTATATTGCTAATCCCTATTATAGTATATATTTATTTATTTCCTGACATACACTATATTTGAAATTAAAATATGCAATTAGTGTTATTATTTACACTAATAAGAAACTATGATACTAAACACTCCAGTTATTGAACATATTTTTGTTCGACTTAAAGACAGCTCAAAGAATAAATATATAATGATTTGCTACAGCTGAACTATTTGCACACACCTTCACAGATCCATCACAATTCATACATAAAAATTAGTACCATTGAATATTAATTTTTTGTAAATTGAGGAAACTGTAAAAACTGCTGCTTTTAATAGATAATATGTTGAAAAATGATTTTGTTCTCATATTCAATAATAGACATTTAACAAATGAAGTCATTTTTTTCAATTTTCAAGAATTTCAAATAACAACAATTTTAAAAGAGTAAGAAACTTAATTAAACTTAGGCACATCATCATTATTTATCTACCTTTCTCCAATAGAAAAAAGTGTACCTTCTAATTAACTTGAACACAGCTAAAAAAATTTTTTTACTATTAAACATTTTTCAAATAAATTTTAAAATATTAGGCAACAATTTACAAAAAATTTGTAAGACTCTTTATGGTTACATAATTTTAGTCTACATTCGCATCAAGCTATCAATAATTATATTATCTATATGGTTTGTAGATTACTCTTGAATATATCATCTGTCATACTACACAGTTATTGCTAAAAAAAAGTATTACTTACAAAAGTGAAATTCTATATAGCGTACACAGTATGTCCTCGTGCATATATAAGTTAAAACATGAAACTGACGTGGCATATTAATGTATCGATGGAGAGGGTTAACTTCGAGCCGAGTCGGGTTCGACTCGACTCGGCCTGATCTTTTTTTTTTTATGGAGCTTACCACCTTGGAGATGGTGTAGGCTATCGGCACGCCCTGCAATCCATTTAAAACCGTTTCATTTATAGTCGTGCGTTTTTTACATGGCTATATATGCGCGAACGTTATGTCATTACTGCCTAATTCTTCATGGTCGCTTTTACCACGGGTAATTTCGCAAGTACAATTAAAAATGCAAGTTGAATATACAAATTTCATAGATAATGCCTTACCATGTTCAGGATGCTTCTTGTAAAAGTCACGCCGACGTCGCATTTCTCGATGATACAATCCTGGCACCAACTTATACACAATGTCCTGCAGTGCTTTATCTGCTCTTTAAAGAAAATAATCACTCAGTCAATCACAACACAAATAACTAACGCGATTATATACTTTCTTGTTATATCGTATTACAATAATACCATAATTTTTACAAACAGTTGTTCCATATTTATAATTCTTTTAGAATATTCAGAGTTTCATTGTAACATATATATTAACTTACTTCATATTAGGCTTAGCTTTGTTAAGCACATGTCTGCAGGAAGGGCAGTGAGCTTCTGATCTAAGGTGCTTCAGAATACAACTCCTACAGACTAAAAAAATGTTAAAAGCTTATATTTTTTGAAAATATCATTATTAGTGCATAATAAATTTTGATTTTTAATACTTTAGAATTTTATACTGTATACTTACAAGAATGTAAACACTCTACTACCGTAGTGGCATCGATAAGGTATCCTCGACAAAGAGGACACATCAGATAAGGATTCACATCCCTGAGATAAGTTCGTCTACTTATTCCATCCATAGTAGCTTCTTGATCACAGAGGAATTTTCTAAAATATAAAAGCAGTATTAATTTACTTGTAATAATTTAATTACCAAAATGTTGTAAATGACCATATTAAGATACACAATATTCTATATAATCGAAGGAAATAATTTTTTACCACATTGAAAAGTTGTCTGCTTCGGATGTTCACATATAAAGACAAGTACCACAAATTAAACAAGACTCAACATCGTATATTCTAAAATGCATATTTGTATGCAAAAATAAAAATCACATAATTGTCAGATTACAAAAATCTTTCTTAGAAACTTTTCAACAATAAATATTTTTCAAAAATTACCAAAACCATTAAGAGAATCAAAGTAATGTTAATTATTGTCTCTTAAATCACTGCTCCCACACATTTGAATGAAAATAAGAAAATTATAGAGCTATGTCTAGACATTTCCATAAAAGGAAAACCCTAGAAGTTATCTGCATTTAAAACATGTTCCCTTCGTTTTAGTCAACAACATTCCTACAGGACCTCAGCTATTCCTTTTGAACTTTATCATCTCCATTTTCTCATGTGATGACATTCATGACCATTTTTAAAACTGCCATCATACTACAAATGCCATAAAAAAGAATACTACCAAATCTAAATTGTGCAGTACATTCACCAAACATATACAAATACAAATGAAAATAAACCACATAAATTTAATGTAACACAATCGTTCCGACCAATTCCAAAGAAAATCACTGGATGAAAATTTGTACAACTCCAAGAAGATTGACAATCACACAGAAAAAAGCCTTAATGAATATAACTACAGAAAGGAGTTATAGCGTTAATATCAATTTCCAAAAGAATAGGAATGATATTAATGGTACTTGTTTGAACATTAAGGCACTTAACTTTAAGGCACTAAACAATAATATACAGTATTTTTATTCAATATATCGAATACTTCGCTAGACTAAAGAATTTAAATTAGAGTATGAGGTGTAAATTGTATTAAAAAAATTTTAAAACATACATAAAAAGAATTCTTCGGTAGCAAGAGTATTGAGGAGTGTAAGTACATTTGCGCAAACATGGGTTTTTCTCGGATTAGGGGTAGCAGGAATAAGGAGAATGTTCTCACACAAAGTAATAGACGACAGTATAGCCAGTACAAGAATACAACAAATCGAAGTATATATGGTATAGTATGATACAGGGAAAATTAAAGGGTAATGTGTATAGACAGTACGAAGAAAACATAGATTTGATGGGTGAAACTTACTGTAGCATGCTACGCAACATATAGGGATAAAGTGAGCGTTGAATAAGCTGTACTATTGGTACAGTCCGTTTCGATGTCAGTCTTTGTGCAGTGAGCACATCCATTACTTCACGAACCCCCTATATTAATTAGGCGATACACTCAGGTTCACAAAAACAGTTTCAACTTCGGCTTCATTGTGATGAAATTATTGTAGAAGGCACTGGAATTGTGTTCAGCAATGTAGCCATAAAACACAAGCAGCAAGGACAGAAAACAGCGCCGTATCAAAAAGCTACGGCTACTTGAGGAATTAATCTGTTGGAATATGCGCGGTACACTGATGACGCGCAACACAACCTTCTATCGAGGCGTTTCAAGCAAGACTGAGAATAACCAGTATCCCCTCCTATGACGTTAGACTCGTCAAACTTCACTTGTTCCAGAACGAACTCTCCCCCCCCCCCCAATATCCTTACAAAAGCTGATCGTTACATCGTCCCACGACATTCACTCTCATACTCCCGCTGTTGCATCCTGTTCATTTTGCTACAAGCGATCACGCCCCCCTAAAGGCCCCATCTTGAATAATCAAGAGCGTCTTCCTCATAAACAGCGAGTCCTACCGCCACATTGGCTAGAGTCCCCCCCACTACTTTAATTTTCTCCGTCACTCCTATCGTTTATTGTATACGCCCCTCTCAGCATTGAGTCCCATACTATCTAGAATAAAGGAGTCTTTCCAGCTTTCTCAGACAAGCTATAAATCAAAAAATCAAATGGCTGAATTGCTAAAACTATCACATCGTACAATTTTGACCTAATCAAAAGTCTAGTTTACCTAGTTTCTGACTAGTAAGTACAACTGGTTCGATTTAGACACTTCCTGGGCCCATATTCTCGGGTCAACCTTAACACTTACGTGTAAAAAACTACGCCAAGTACAGGAGTTTTGTGAATTCCTCTAATAAAAAGTATTGAAGTCATATAATAGGCAAACATGTAATGACTTATGTACTTGGCATTAATAATGATTTCAATTTTTGTTGTTAGAGTAATTTACAGCACTCCTGTACTTGGCGTACTTTTTACACTTGTTTCTTTTGGGGGTACCCCACAAGTTTTTGTTGCTCAAAGGAATATAAAAGCTCGAAGCACTCAAATCTACAATATATTGTTATAGGTATAAAATGCAAATGCATTGTGATGTCGCTAAGCAGAAAAATATATTGCGTTGTCGAAAATGTTTAATGAGATATAAATTTAATTTGTGAGTCCATTTTCTTAGAAATGCAGAAAGATATGTACAATTGATTAAAAGAAAATGTAACCTTGAATGCATATAAGCGTCGTTAATGGTGTCCTACTTGTTGAAGCCGCGTGGTAAACATAAAAGAAGAGAGTGTGCTGGATTATTTACGTACCTCAGACCGTGCGAACAACAGAGAGGATACTATCGTTTGAGCGAAACGCCGAAGCGTGGCTCGTTGTATTCTTTTCTGGACTTTCAGGTCCGACAACTAGATACAGAAATTCATCAAGAGGAATACCTAGACACCCTGGACTTCCACGTCTGATAACAGGAAACTACGGAGAGAAACACCTGGACATCCTATATCTCTAAAAACTATCACCTAAAATACAAGCAACTATATCGAAGCACACACATACGTATACCCATCATACACACGCGCTCCATATGAATGCTGTGACACTTTCCGTACGAGCTAAAGACTTAATAATTCTATACTACAGTGGAGACTCAATTAACCGGACTAATTGCTGTCGTAAGTCATTCGGATAATCGAAAATCCGGATAATTGAATGTATGAAGAAAAGCGGATTTTGTATTACATATGTACACTGTTAAAAAAGTTAAGAAATTTACAACACAAAAGATGAAACTTACTAGATAGGTGCATATAATATTTAGAATATAGGTAACGCAAATGAGCATTAATGTACATTGTTTTGTAAAATTGTAATCAAGCATTAATTTTATTATGCGTTTAGCGAATATAATATATTCGACTCTGATTATTAATAAGAGGTTGAAGAATTTTGAATCAACCGTAATGTAATCATATATTTAGGACTAAAAATTACAATACTTGAATAGAAATAGTTTCTTGACAAACACGTCATTGAATAATGCATAGTCGTAGTGATATTTCATATCAATTTGATGAAAAATACAATATACATATGATAAAAATTACTACACATGCAATATTTTTTTCCAAACTTTTTCTTTGTATGATACGATACAGTGCAGAGGATCACTATTCATCTACATGGTATCGATAAATTCATAACCGACTAGAAATTTCGGTAAACTCCATATGGAAATTGGGAAGACGTTAGGGACTATTCAAAATATAGTTATAGACAAATCTTTCGTACTGGGATGAGATAATACACGGTGCAAATGGAAATTACAATGCTTACCTAGAAATCATTACTTGCAAAACATGTCACTGTAGTAATACATATTCGTATTGATTTTTATACTCGATATATTAATATTTTATTTCAAGACTAAAAATCACATTACAAATGAATTAATATGATCATTGTATGACAAGAGTCCCTAAACAATACAGAGGTATACGAGTGAGCACTAGTTCGCCGGCGGGCCACCAGGTGGCCACTGCATCTCGCAAGTGTTACGAACCGCTCGATTGGTTGGCGGTTCGCTCTTAGCTTTTATTCCCGTTGGGTCGTCGTGTCGCTGCCTAGCGAATAGAAGTTCGACGCCTGAGATCCGAGAATGAGCGGGATATTAAAACACTGGCCTTTATGTTTTCACCAAACAGCACTAGAGTCTTTTCTTTTATTATTAATAATAGGGAATCGTAGTAATACCCCAAAAAACAGTTACGTGTAAAAAGCTACGCCAAGTACAGGAGTACTGTGAATTCCTCTAACAAAAAGTATTGAAATCACATTATTGAAGCCAAGTACATAAGTCGCTACATGTGTACATATTATATGATCTAGCACTGGCCCATCATTTTAATTGTTTTTTCAAAATTTTCTATAACATTTTCCCTGCTCTTTTACATTACTACTGCTTCCCGTAATTGATTATGATTTAATGGTCATTGAATAATTTATAAAACTTTAGGTGATTCCTTATTGAGTACTACTTGGTGGGTCCGTGCATTTCTTGATATAAATTTTCGTTCATTATGCCAGTCATCGAACTCAAACCAGATGTCAACTTTCTATATAGAGCATATTAATAATAACTCGTCCAAAATAATCACGGTAAAAGCTTAATAACAAACATATAGTATTAGAATACTATTAGTACGTTCAAAGTAAGTACGTTGGAATTCTTGGCACGGACCCGCCAAGTAGTACTCGATAAGGAATCACGTAAAGTTTTATACATTATTGAATGACCATTAAATCATAATCAACTACGGGAAGCAGTAGTAATGTAAAAGAGCAGCGAAAACGTTATAGGAATTTTTGAAAACACAATTAAAATGATGGGCTAGTGCTAGATTATATAATTGGCAAACATGTAGTGACTTAAGTACTTGGCCTCAATAATGATTTCAATACTTTTTGTTAGAGGAATTCACAGCACTCTTGTACTTGGCGTAGCTTTTTACACGTAAGTGTTTTTTGGGGGATATCACAAGTTTTTGTTGTTCAATAGGATATATGAAAGAAGTTGTAAACACTGATATCTGTATTGTTAAACAAATATAAAGTATAAATATATTGTGATGTCGCTAATCAGATAAATATATTGCGTTGTCGAAAATGTTAAAAGACATATGAATGTAACTTATAGGTCCACTTTTCTTAGAAACACAAGAATATATGCAAATTTGAATGGAAAATATAACCTTAAATGCAGAATCGAATTCATTTAGAAAGAAGTGGAGTCATTTATGAATCTTCATAAGCTTTCTACCGTGATAATCATAGACGTGAAACCAGAAGATTGCCATAACTGAAGGTATTGGAATTAGTGTTTGCCTATTCTCTCGGGAATAAACTTGCAATGTGAAGAAGTTTTCGATTACTATTTTGAGAGAGCATATTGGTCGAACGCTTTTCTTTGCGGATAAAGCTTCAGTGGTTGGAACAAGTAGTAATGCGATGGCTCTATGTCCGGAGAGTACGGTAGATGAGCAACTGGATGCTATCCGAGTTCCGCGATTTTTAGTCGAGTTTCCGAAGCAATTTGAAACCGAGTGCACATTGTCCTGGAGGATTTGAGCAGTTGCGTGTCCTGGATGTTTTCCTTGAATGTCGTTAGTTTGTTTCTGGAAGCTGTTACCGTTTTCTTTGCAGAAAGTAACTCGTAGTAGAGTGGATCTTCCGCTTCTTACCAAATAGAAAGAGAACGCTTGCACGTATAAGGTTCGGCTCCAGCTGCATTGGTGGCTCTGCGTCGCGAGGAAGCCAGATAGCGTGCCGTACGTCGTTGTTCTAAAGGATCTAGCTCTCATCATCAGTCACTAAATCCTCGAGAAACTTCTTGCGATGAGGCCAGAAGAGGAGTGATTCGGAGATGTCGACTATGACTTGACGATGAGTATTGGTTAGGCGATGTAGGATCCATCATGCTATCATCTTGAGACAGTTGAGATCGTGAAGATGCGTCACGATGGTGCGACAGCAACCAAATGTCGTTGCTAAATTGCCCGTAGTTGTTTTTCGATTAACTTTAATGCTATTGACTAATTCGTTGTCGTTGACAGTGGATGGTTGTCACGACCGTTCGTTATCTTGAAAACTTGTATTTCCTGAAGTGAACCAATTCAATTAGTGGTTGACCGTCCATCAGTATACGGCGCCTTTGTGAAATGTATTGTGGATATTCGCTGTTGCTGCGACCTCGTTGTGTTCTTGACGCCAATCGCAGTAGATGATCGTTTGATGTTGATATTTGTTTAACATTGTTGCAAAGTTTAAAAATCCCCGCTCGGGCATCCTTATGCACCATTCAGGGGATAGATTCGGAAAACTTATGAAAAGTTTTCATATACACCTGTTGACTCTAGGATTTTTTGAAAAATTCTAGGAATTTCAAGTTTTTGTGCAGATTTTTGTAGTCAATCTCATATTAAGTTAGAACTTTCGAGGCCTTTCTTGATTCTTTGTAGTTTTTGTCAGTACCAGCAGTACTCGTTGAAGGCCAGGAGATAACATTTGCCTCCTACATTAGTGACACGAGTGGCGTCTGTATAGTGTGACATAAAGATCTCATCTTTTATATCGTGTTTTATGTGTTCTTGATTTGTATATTCTAGTCTATAGTACAAAGTAAAGAGAATATCGTCTCACCATTATCTCTTTATATTTTCTGGACCATTCGTGAGGATTACACAATCTCGAG
>JARQTH010000504.1:13600-31510 GCA_030142595.1 Trachelus iudaicus | reverse complement strand
TTCCCTAATTCCATTGGATCCTCCAATCAAGGAGGAGAAAATCGTTCTAAAACCGAGCAGGGCAATTGTTTTTTTCACGTAAGCCGTTACGGTGCACGGAACGGGGCGTGCTCGATGTTACTCATCACGTTACGTGCTCCGTATGAAACAACGTAAAAGACCGCCGTGTGAACGTATTCAGTGACGTAATGTTACGGCAATCGTATTTGCTGAGGAATTTAACTCATCTTCTGAGATAATAGTACTTTATGCCACAAGGGAGGAAAATGCGTGATTTTCGACGAGTGCGAGGTTTGTTGCCCGAGCGAAGCGAGGGCAACACGAGCACGAGGTGAAAATCCACACTTCTCCCGTGTGGCATATACTACTTTTTACCCGACTATTTATAAAATAACCATATTCTTATGCCTGCAACGGCACAACGCTACAATATATGAGTGTAGGTTCACATCTCATTTCTTTTGTTTACAGTTTTTTTCTTCCCACAATAATCACTTTTTTGCCCGCAAAATGACTTGTTTTTCCCTCTGGTCAAAAATTGATTACTTTCCGCCCGCGTTGCAGAATAGAACATTATGATACAAGTGCGGAAAGTTGGTGGTTTCTGACGAGTGTGAAGGCAAACGTCACACGAGAGGAATCATAGGAATCATAGGACACGGAATACCGTGCGGGAATGCTATGATTCCCGCACACTCTGAACTCATCGAGAATGGACCATTTTGTGCTTGTTTCTTGGTGCGCAAACTGTATACTTTCTGTACAGCGTTGCAAAAGTTGGAATATGGCTATTTTATTTTGTAGTCGGGTAAAAAATTCAGATCAGATCTTACGTAATTTTGAATTCAAGATGTTCAAAAAGCTGTTCAAAAAGCCCAAAAAGCCAAAAAGCTTACAATTAGGGTAGCTGATATTAAGCTGATGCACTTTTGATACAGTGTATTTCTCTAAATGCATTACTCTGATATATACATGTATTCGAAAGATACACTTTAGTTGCGGGTTAGTTGGTACATGCCTGGCCACCTAGCGGACATACTTTCAAGGGCACAATTCACATTTCGTTAAATGTAACAGGAATTAAATTAAATTAGGTTACAGTTAACAATTTTTGTTATGTTTAAGCCTCATACTTATATTACACTTAGGTTTTTATAAAACAAGCATAATGTATATAATATATATCAGCAACATTTTATACCCAGATAGCACATGATGTCCTCAGGATATTACAATTGTATCCCAAAAGTCCCAAAACTGTCCTGACAACCTTAGGATAACCTGGGAATGTCCGACAGGATGTTCTGTAAAAAAAAACCTGTCTTACGATGTCCTCAAGATCCACAGGTTATCCTGTAAAAATTATATAAGTATATTTTTTTATATTTATTAGATTCTTTTTACATAGTATACGTAAATAAATTTCCATAAAGTTCTTGGGTCGACTGATTTCGACCATTAACAAAATCAGTCGTCGATGTTATTGGACTGAATTTAATAACTGCATCATGATTCAATTACGGAATAAAACATTAAATTAGAGTTTAGGAAAACTCATCCTGTATACTTACAGTTTTTTAGCTCAACTTGGAGTTTGTACGTGATCCATTCCTAATATACAGCTCGACATGTTAAACGAAATGTTTCTCTAGGGTAGTTAGAAAAAGCTGTAAAAAATCCATAAAATGCCTAAACACGCCCAGTAAATTTTCCCCAGCATGTCCAAGGGATGAATATGTGAACATTTGCACCGCCTCAGGATATCTAAGGAAGGCGCGAGATCTTATTAGGACGTTCTTAGGACTTCCGAAATATCCATTCAAGATATCCAAGGGATTTCCTCAGGATGTCCTTGTGCTGTCTGGGTAAAGGCATAGCAAGCATTCATACATTTTTTAGTGTCTGGATATACAGGCTATATTAAACATGTTTTAGAATCTTATTACTCGTATGACTGTGCCGTTATGTGTTAACTGGGTACTGACAAAAGTTAAGAAAGATTAATAATGATAAAAATGTAACTTATCTTAAGTTGTTGCATGGAATTGTTACGTAGTTCACAACAGGCGGAAATATTGGGGAGCAACCTTTCAATGTATGTATACTCTGCGTGACATATGTATATGTTACATGAGTGTAACATAAGGGTCACGACAGCGCCCTAATATTCCAGTAAATTAACATAGAATATAATATGGAAACTCATAGTTTATATAATATAACATATAATACTATACTATTTAAATATAATGCAAATATAGCGTTCGCTAACAGTAATCGATATCTGTACAATATTTATCAATGTTTCTTTTTAATAGTTAGATAAATATTAAAATACTCTGACTGTTGTCATTCTTTTGCTGATTGCATTGAACAAGAGCGGAAAAGGGTCAGAATGTAAAGCAGTTACAGCAATAAAGATGATACTGCTATTATCATTATATGAATTTAAACACGAGCATGACTTTAATATGAACGTAAATTGAGTTCATTACGTGACGATGC
This sequence comes from Trachelus iudaicus, assembly GCA_030142595.1. Classification (NCBI taxonomy): domain Eukaryota; kingdom Metazoa; phylum Arthropoda; class Insecta; order Hymenoptera; family Cephidae; genus Trachelus; species Trachelus iudaicus. Next base: position 29,005 of record JARQTH010000504.1, on the reverse strand, counting down.
ACGATTGGCTATTCGGAGGGAATCCATTTTTTAAAAAAAGTAATGATGGTATATCATAATCTCAATCGTCCGTATTTTCTGCATTAGTTTGTTGTTAATCTTTATAAAATTGTATATTGCTTGGTGTTATGACTTCTTTTTGGAGCCTGGTTCAAGAGTACTACCACATATTATTCCATTAGTAACCTAAAAATTGAAAATTGGTATAATAGAGATTGCACAAATATATTTATATTGATAGAAATTAGTATAATTACTCGAAACTTTTGTCTCGCCTATGTATCTTAATTTGGTGAAGAATAATGGCGACTATCAACGTTAACAAACTGGCCAATAGAGCAATCATAAGTGCCATAAGAATAGTGTCAATTGGCAACCAAGGATTCTCCTCTTCAGACTCTTCAATAGACTCCATTGTAATTGGATAACTGGAATACCAAAGAGAAATCAAGATGAAGACTACAGGACGATGATTTCCTATATTACTAGTCTAACATAAACGGATTAAGACTCACGTAGTCTCTGATTCCTGTTCTCCAAGCTTTCCAAAGACAGAATCTATCGATCTTTGTAAATCTGTTCCAAGTTGTTTGAACGCAGTTTTCCCAAGCCAATCAGCCAAGTCGTTGCGATTTAACTGACGGAGACGACGCTCCAGGTCCTCATGAGTTTTACCCTTTCCTTCCTGGGGCGAACTGTTCCAGTGTAATAATTGCCTAATACACGGTATTTCTTCATCGACTTTCCGCTCTAAATATTTATCGATAATATCTTTCATTACTGAATTATTGAAACAACATCTTTATCGTGTGAATATATGGAAACTGTATTACTCACCAGCTGCTTCCATACTTTGTGGTAATTCGTAGGTTGTGTAATGCAGCGCAGCTATTAAACGTCGACATTCATTAAAATCAAGACGAGCAGCTACATATTCCAATTCTGATAAATTAATATCAATAGTGCATAAAATAAAATGGAATTTAATTTGTGGTACAAAAAGGAAAATCATAATACCAATTAGGATATTCATTTCAGAATGATCAAAATACTTTCTGACGAATAATTACAATAGATTGACCATTAAATACAAGAAATATTAAACAAAGGAATGTGATGTATTGCAATACGATCCACATAAATCATATGTCCAATGGGATAGTTTAGTTGATTTTGACCATCCTGGTCCTTGTACCATGGTAGTTCTTTTGCAGGACCTTCTGAAATGACAGTCCATCATGAGATAATTGAAATTGAAGATATTGCAACATTCATATATTATATAAAAAAAGATTGTACAAGCATAAATTAATCATATCCATTACCTATTGCCATTTTGACGATTTCACCATATACGATTGGATCCATAACTTATTAGTTCAATTATCAAAATAATCGGTAACCCCTTCTTTTCGAGGTATTTACGAAATCGGGAAATTTCCAGGAAAGATTTAAGATATTGGTTATATATGTATACATCTAATTACTTAATTTATTATTCATTGAAAGCGCAGCCATGGCGAATTTCTGATGAGACACTACGTTAAAACTCTTGATTTTTAACATCATTTATTTTTTATCAAGTACTCGTAACATAGCTGCTCTTTAGTACACATGCCTCTTATTACTGTATGTTCAACACTTATCAAATTTAAATATCTATTTGATACTCATTCTCAAGAAAGGATTACCTTAAGAAATTTGTACTCTTTGAATTCATATGAAAAGTTATTATAATGATGCTACCCCATTCGCTACTACAAAGCTATATCATTAAATTTGACGACACCAGAAATAGTAAAATCGTTATTGTAATATATGAAATTGTTAAGAAACTGAAGAAGCAGGATTTTCATCACGGCTGATCATTAAATTACTGGTTTTGGCCATCTGATGTTCCTCTCATGGAGCCACATATAACACTAACAAATTAACCGCAGCTATTTTGAATGAGTAAATTATATTAATATTTTAACATCACTTTCACAAATTTTTTATTCTTCAGCTTAAAAGTTAGTTAAATCAGTAACAACGTCCATATTCTTCATTCTCTCTTGGCGGTATTTTTTCTGAAGAAATGATTTTTTTAAAAGTCGTTCATTAATATAAGATTGTGTAATAACATAAATGCACAGGTTATACCTCAAATTCGTAACTGCAATAATTTCAGTTATTGAAATGAATAGATTAACGTTTACCAGTGGAACCGAAAATGAAACACTACAATTTACTGTTTCGGATGGTAGCCATATTTCGTTTAAATCATTGAAATATACATCTGTTCATTTTCTTCAGCAATAACTTAATCAGGTCTAATATATAAGCAATTATAATATTAATTACAATACTAACTTTACTTACAATTTTTGCTAAGAGCATTCACTTTTTTCCAACAACCGTGACGCTGTAAGAGTTTACTCAAAATTTCTCTCCTTACCATCAGTAGAACCACACAATTTGTATCTCCAATGTTGCCATTAGAGGCAACGATATACAAGAAATGCACATATTCTTATTAGATGTCTTCATATAATTAAATATATAATTTATATTTAAAAGTGGCAAAAAATAAAAAAAAATACGAAATTAAATCACGAACATGCTACACAGAAAGACAAAAAGTTGTCTCGAATATATTTTTATTGTACATATACATTAATGAAAATATATACATGGTAGACTGCAGCTTGTTGAAGCAGCGTAGTGTTGATGGAATTGTTTCGATATTCACGCGCAATTGGCTAGCTTATTGTTATGAATTTCATAACAATTTTGTAAAGGCATCTAGGCCGACATTGTTAATCCTGCCGATAACGAGTGAATGAAAGTCCTTCAGAATGAAAAAAAATAAAATAAAAACTATCTTCATCCATATCTCTTTAGCTTTTTGAAAATTGTAAACAGGAGGCATTAAATCATTAATACGCGAATACCGAAACCAGTTCGCTTAACGTCTGTATCTTTCACTATTCTACTGCACAGCCAAACACTTGCTTGATCACTCGGTTTCAACGTTTCTCATTTATTGCAATACCGATTTAATATCAATAGTAATTACCTATGACAGTAATTACGATACAAAAAATCATAGTCATAGAAGATACGGAATCCATGCTTCAGTGACATAGTTTTCATAGGTAATACTGGATTCGTCAAATAAGGCTTTTACCTTTGTTCCGTAAGAACTCATTAAAAAGAAAATGATAACTGAGTTCTTTTACAATTCACATAAAATAATTCAATGATATTGGATTGAATTAAAATGCCGCAATGGTTTGAATCCAACGGCGACGATAGCTTGAATAATCACACGAAAAAAATCTCATCGCTTGGCAATTTTGACATTTCTTTGATGTATGACGATATTATATATTAGACTATAAAAAATAGTGAGCTCAGAAAAACAAAAAAAAAGACAACGTGGTGCTATACAGCTCGGTCTAAGGAAACAGTATCTAAGAATTTGTGAAAGGTTAGTAACCCTTACGAGTGGGTTTTTTGCGATTATGTTCCATTTTTGTGGTATGTTTATGTTTCTTTTATATCATAGACGTAACGAACATCGCTTAAAACTATTTGACTTCGAAACGATACTTTACAATGATCATGTTATTTCTATTGGGATGACATGCAGCGTATAAAACATATCTTATTTATATGTATAGTGTCGTAATTCTAGTCTCGTTCGTCCGTTTCTCTCCGTACCGAGTAGTTAATATTAAGAAAAGAATGCAATATTAAAGAATATGACGTAATTATGCTACTGTAATGTATATATATCTACATCTATACCTAACACTTAGATGGAAATTGAGAGATGAAAAGTGATTACAAAATTTTATCCCTAGAAGACTGAATCCTCTTAATCTTAGCTACTCGGTGTTATCTGTTACGGCCTAGTATTAGATATACGGCGCTACGTTACATTCTTAACTCTATCAAGAATTAGCAATCGATATCGGTCTGCAAAGATAGCATGCGTGACGTCATCGCATTTGTACGTACACGAGTTTATCGAATCAAAGGCAAAAAGTGGAACGAAGATGTGTCATCGTCGAGTATTGCACTCGATTTACATGGCGATGACATGCGATCTTATTAAATATCACTCGTATCCACATATGTCAATGATGATTTTTTTAAATAATAAATTACGTGGAAGCACAAAAGAAACGCAGTCTCTTTTCAACAGTGAGAGTTACAATCCTTTACTTTCGCGTGGACACTTTTTTCTCGTGGATTTGATAATATCGAATATCCTTTTAAAGGATTTTGGGAAAAAATGGCGGGGTCAGCTTCAAGGTGCAACCACGAAATTACTGCCACCTTCTTTAGATATCCTATGTCTTAAAAAGTAAAAATGCCAGATGCTCCCTCGCCAACCAGTAGGGCCAAACACATTAACGCTTTGATTCATTTGTCAGTCTGTACTCTCCTAGTCCGGAATCACGTCGAATGTGTTTCTGTGTAATGTGTGTATATCGAATATGCGTCTGGTGTAGCCGGACAGCCGAGGAGATGCGGTACGTTATGGGGGATTCAAAATACAGGCAGAGAGAACATGGATATTAATAGTTCTCGTGGCCATTTGTAAAAATGCATCTTAAATTATCACTCATAGACTTCATTCTAAGTATATCTGAATATGATGGAACATTGTCTGACATCTGATAGGATGTAAGAATAACTTTGTGCATTAAGTTTGCACAAAAGGTTTGATCTGAAGAGTTCAAATATCCAGAGTACCTCTAAAGTATGGCGGAAACAGTGATAACATACTTGTGATAATGGAGCACAAGTAAAAGTAATAATAACGACAATAGTATTAATAGCGATAGTAAGTAGTAATAGTAGCAATAGTAGTAGTGGTAGTAGTGTAATAGTATTAACAGCGGTGGTGGTGGTACTGGTTGTCTGGTAGTATGCTGGTAATCGTGTTGTTGTGTGGTTATTGGTACGTACTGTCCACGTTGCTTCATGAAGTGTCAAATGGACTTAAGAATTGGCCATGAGAACCAATAGCGATGATAAAATTGCTCCCACTCAATGATTATAAGTCAATGGCAGAGTGCCAAAGTTCACTATCTGGTAACCAGAAAAAGAAATTCTACAATTTATTGTAGACTTATTTCACTATCTTGGCCATCTCACGAATGGCTCCGGATAGTAGCATTCGGACGATTCACCTCAGGGTATATAGGGTGCGAAATCACAGAATAACACAGCAACGGCAATATCGTTGTCGCGACGCCCCGGCACTTGGCGGTGGTGTCACCGGTGCGAAGTACGCATGCACCTTTATATTAGGTAAATGCGTCTGAAACATAAATAGGAATAATATATAATAAACATAAAATAAACTGGCAAATTTTACACGAGGCAAAGTAAGTTGGAGGAAGCCGTGGTGAGTTTATGGACAGGGTGTGTACTTTTCTCATTTGATTTATTACGAGTCTTGTTCATCTATCATGAAGATGTGCCAGGGTGAAAATGTAGAAAATATAAAAAAAAAAAGATACTTTACTCTGAGTCTACGTATGCCAGCACGGGTGATCAATTGGCAGTCGTACAGTTCTATACGCTGAAGATTGTGACAAGCCTGTAGAAGGTGATCGAGACTAGCGTCCGTAATCAGCGGACAGTTGTCCAGCTCCAGTACGGCGAGGTGTTCTGCTGCACAAGGTGAGAGGGCTAATTGCCGAATTCCCTCATCCGTTATCAGCTCGCAATGTGACAAACTCTATAATGAAATACCATGGATTAATATAGTAAAAGTGTTTATATTATTATGAGGAAGAATCATTTCTTACTAGCTTCTCAAGCCTAGGACAACCCATAGCTAAGTGTATAAGTGTAGCATCTGTAATCAAGACACATTCCTCCAGGTCCATCTTCTCTAGGAGTCTACAATTCTGTAATTAATACGTTAAGAATTTTGTTACAAACATTTTCATATATTCAGTAACTCTTGATGAACTTACTCTAGCTAGAGCCTGGAAGCCAGCATCAGTGAAATGCGTACAGGCCACGCACTCGAGGATACCGAGAAGCGGACAGTGTTGCGCCAAGGTGACCAATGATGCATCCGTCAAGTTGGGACAATTTGAGAGGCAGACGTAGTGAAGTCGTGGACACCGTTCACTAAGTTCCCTGACGGCGTCATCTGTGATATTCTGAAAGAAGTAGCACGGTCTGGTCTCATCCGTGCTACGGAGCACGGTGAAACTAGTTTCTAATTAAATTAAGACTAGTACCCTGCATTCGTGAAGGTTGATGGCTTCCAGATTGGGGCAGTAACGAGCTAGACACTTGACAGCTCTGTCAGTGAGTTGCCGGCAACCTTTACTCAGAAAACTGCGGAGTTCAGGACACCCTCTAGCCAAAGCTTCGACGCCGTTGTCGGTGAGGAGCTCACACCAGGATAGATTGATATGAGTCAGGAGTGGACATCCGTCCGAAAGATCTTTCAAGGATAGGTCAGTCACTTCGGGACACGAATCCAGGTTAAGTCGTTGGAGCTTCGGACAGTGATTACTTAGTGCTGCACACGTTCCATCAGAGATCTTTTTACATTGACTTAAGTTTAATTCCTCGATATTAGGACACAGTTGGGCCAACGTGCGCATAGAATTGTTGCCAATACTCTGGCAGCCTCTTAGAGATAGTTGCCTTAGGAATCCACCACAGCGCCTTGAGATATTTTCTATCACTGGTCCCTACAGTGGAGTATTCTTATAAATATTAATTTATTACAAAAGAATTCTATTATATTACTGTATTGATAAATGTACTCGTTACCTCGACGTCGCGTTGGAAATCGAAGAGGTCGATCCTCTGCCAATTGGACCCATCTAAAGCTAAGACGTTCCAAGCTTTGCTTACTTGAGCACAGCGACATAGTGATACCACATCCAAATAAGAGAGGATTCTGTGAAATGTTGCAGGATATTTCAGCTGACTGGCTCATGTTTTAGTTCCATTCATTATACTAATTAGATCGTTATGTTACCTAAGTAATAATTCCTTTGGCAGTTTTTTGTTTATCTGCGCCTCATCATCATGAAACACCCATGTCAGCTGAAATGAAAGTAAATAACATTAATTAGAAACTATATAAATTTACTTCGTTAAATTTTGTCCTATCTGATAGACATAACCAAGATTATGTAAAGAAACGTTTAAATGGATAAGACAGTTAATCAAAGTGACGCAGAAAGCAGTGAAATGAAAGCAGCATTAAAGTGTATTATAGGAGTGATGGACACCAACCTGCATGTAGGATTGCTTCATGGTGGTGACAGGATTGTTGTGAGAGTGTGATTGCGACGTGTAGTAACCCGCTTGTTGGTGGCGATGATGATGATAATAATGGTGGTGAGAATGATGATGCGAGGGATGTTGTTGTCTCCACCAGTGACCACCGGTTGCAGCCTCGTCAGTTTGCTGAGCTCCTTGACAGACCTGGCCCCCTGTACCCACTCCTACTCGACTTACTTTTTTCTAAAACACATCCCAATGTTTTATTGCTAGCTAATTTCCAAAAATTTCTTTGAGCAGGACCTGGACACTTAAAGCATTATATTGTACCTTAGCTATACTTTCACAGCTCCCAGCAACAAATTTGACATCATAAATAGACTCGAATCCCTCTTAACTCTTCTTTATTTCATTCCACAGTACATCCAAAAGCCTTTCTAAGTAACTATGAGAAATTAAAACTCTCCCATAACGTTTTCCTTGTATTTTATTTAACTTTTTATAGTCCATCTTACGTTTTTATATGTACCCTGAAAGCGCTGAACGTTAAGCAAGGATCTAACATTTTATCTTTAAGTATTTACAATGGTAAAAACAATTCAATACTCTTCATAAACTCACAAACCCACTTTAAATACTATGCTAAAGCACGTCTAGTTATTTAAACTTTCCACGCAAATATGCGACGCATCTCGTGGACCAATAGACGCAAAATTAATTTACGCGCGCGTAAACGTGACATGCAGTATCTCTATCGCTGTCTCATTTTGGTGCCCTCATTCCCTCTCTCTCTTTATCCGCATCATCTCTCATCAACCCCTAATTTTCAAATAACTCTCTAACCGTTCACGCTCACCCTCGTTTTAACCATAAGATATATACGAAATCCATGAGGATTCCAAAAATACTCTTCCACCTATACATTACAATATAATTACACTCGTTAGTTTAGGAACGTATCAATGATATATGCACTGATAAATATACATATGTAACATCAATCAAAGAATAAATGGAAATCCAATATTTATGATAACACGTTATGAATACAAAATATATAACCATGAACCATACACTTTGTAGTATATTATTGACGAAGGGAATAAAGAAAACGGTTGTATGAAGGGGGAAATGTCTGGGTCCATAGAATTTAAAGCGATGCAGAAGCCAAGGAACTCATAAGCGAGGACGAAGAAGAACAAAGGATAGTCTGCTCCACGGTCAATGGGAAAATGGAAGGAGGTTCAAAAGTGAAAAAAGCTGTGAAAAAATAAACTATCCAACATGCTCCAAATAACGTCGATTACAAACTATTGCGTTTTTCATCCATAAACAGCAAGGATTTAACCGCCGTGCGTACTTACACAGATGAAACGAATCAGCTGTTCGCCTCGCAATGACAACATTGAACATACGACCCTCTGCGTTTCGTGCTAATTACGTGTAATCACATGAAATGCAATAGAGGCGGTGCATGACCTACCTCGAGCCTGGTGCGCCCGGAGTGTATCATCCTTTTGCGTCGCGTTATTTTGTACAACTTTCGGGAATACCCGCACAATATTATAAAATTCTTTAACGGAGTAAGTCGCTATGATTCGCACGAGAAATGGCTGAATCTACTGAGCGTATACATTGGAGAGCAGGACGAATAAATTCTTTTGGATCCAGACTCGGCACTCTCATTGGTTGGAATCACTTGACTTGGCGACAGTACCGCCAATCAGCATTCGCAAGTTCATTGTTTACACCATTTCCATCCGGGCTTTACTGTTAAGAAATCCCATTGGTCAAATCTACTAGATAACACGTTCTTTGTCTCTTTCACTCTTGAAAACCTCCATCGTTCCTTCTGTTATATTCTATCTTTCTTTAAGTAGTTGACTACTCGGCCAATTTGAAATACGTAGTACGCGATACCACACAATCATTATTGACTGATTTACCGACATAACAACAGAGTCAGATGGCGTTGTTAACAACGACAGTTAATTTTCTCTTATTGCATACCCTACACGTATAGTCTCCAAAACACATAAGATCGGTTCGGGCAAGCGTTTTTACGAGGCCCGAAGTACCATAGGCGTGTTCGAAAATGAACCGGGAGCGCTGAGAGCATGTTGTGTTTCGATCAAATGCATGCATGCAATCAACAGAGAAGCAACGATGCACTCTTCGTTCTCGGTTCATTTTCGAACACACCTATAGGGCTCCGGAGCACGTAAAAACGCATGCACGAACGGACCTAATATTGAATATGGTTATGTCCGCGAAATGTCAAGATAGAAAAATGAAATTTCATTACATACGATAAAATGAAATAGACTATCATTTATACCTCTTTATTATATTAACTTAAATTCAACCAGGAAATGTAATATTCTCTTTTATAATTCAAATATCTAGACTAGACGAAAAAAAGTATCTGCCAAAATGGTCACATAAAGTGTCAGAATGTGGCGTTATGGAAGATTGAATATTCCAATGCTATGCTTTATGACAAATTTACTCGTGTAAGACTGACTGATGGCGAAAGTATAAAGCTGCTGTATGTACCAGGAAGAAAGGTTCTTTTAATCACAGCGACTTGTTATCGTACTTTCCATGGTGGTGCAAATGTGATATTTGGGATACCGACTTGATTTGTATTTTTTTGTGATAAATTAACTCTGGAATGGACGCAATTTCCAGGTACACAAGCAGCGCAACTAGCCCAAACGGCCCATTCTAGGGCCCAACGAACCACATAAACTCGTTTTCGCACCGTTTGCATTCTTGTTATCAAATTTGAAAAATTCCGATATATTTGTCAACTTTTAGATATAAGTAAGACGTTCACGCTAATTCATAATAATTCTAAATATTTACGCGAATTTAATACTAATTAGAAAATTTAAGCGCACTCCAAAAAGACAGTAATGCAATTTTTTTACATTTTTTTAGGTTTACATACTTAAAAAATCAAACAGTTTCTTATATCTAAAGGACCAGGGGAACAAAAAAAGTATCCTTAATCGACTATGAAGGTATTCGCAGTATAGTAGGGCACGAGAAAGATGAAAAAAAGAAAACAATATAAAAAGGAACAAAAGATAGCAAAAGATCGAAGGTGATAGACGCAACAATTGACAATTCGGCAGTTTGCCCTACTTAAGGGGTCTACCCTAATTAGACGGGCAAAAAAAAGGCTATTTACAAAGGCTATTTAATTTTTTTGACCGGTATAAGTTATAAATTTGGATATAAAAAGTGTTAGGCCTAGAAAATACACTCTTAAAATACACAAAAAAATTTTTTATATTCATTTTACTCAGTTTTCGTACAGAAAAATGGGGGAGAAGACAGATGAAAAAAAAAGATGGGTGTGCGCTGTTGATAAAATTTCCGAGACTATTCAACCGACCCTTACCAAAATTTTACCACATGTTCTTTATGACTATAGCTATAGCGCATATCATACGATTTTTTATTTTTTTAAAAATGAGAAAATGGCGGCCATTTTTCCAAAAACTACGAAAAGGCACGTTTTTTTCATCGTTTTTTTGCAAAAAAAAGAAATAGTTACACTAAAAAATTCAAAATTCGTATGATATGCGCTATAGCTATAGTCATAAAGAACATGTGGTAAAATTTTGGTAAGGGTCGGTTGAATAGTTTCGGAGATTTTATCAACAAGCCGTCGAAAAACGTCATTTTGAGAAAAACGCGTTTAAAATTTTCGAAAGTGCGTATATTAGCGCGCTCAGGTAGCTAAGTAAACGTCGCTCAAAAGTACACTTAGACTGTTCGGATCTTTATAAAATTTTAGTATGATACTTCTAAATATGTATACTTTCGAAAAATGCAATAAAAAAAATCGATTTTTTGAAAATTCTAATTAGGGTAGACCCCTTAACTTGCGCGTGTAGTAGCATTACACCTAGCGCGACTACGTGGGTCAAGACTTCGGGACCTCGGCACTCTAATATCGAAATTCACATCTTTTGAACGTTTTAGAATACTATTGAGGTTTGATGAAGAACACAACACTGAGTTTAAGATATACTTTATTTTAACTTGTACGACAATAGTTTTGTTAGCCTTTCAATTTGGTGTTGTCACTCGAACGTTCAGACAAGAAGTACCGAGTGGGCGCTCGCACATACGTCTTGCACGACGACCAGGGAGGAGAGGGGACGCAGCGCTGAGCGAGACCAGCGTTTTGTAGATCCGCCCGAACTCATGTATGGGGGCGCTATATTTTAACACTCCCTCCCGCACACATACATGAAAACTTCCGGTCTTTTCAGCTCCCAACGTTCGACCTCTACTCATTAGTTTCTGTAACGTAAGAGAATAATAGTAGCATTTTACACACATTATTTTACATTGCTTTCGACATTCATTATAGAGCTTGTAAGATATTCGTGCAGGTTAAAGGCTAAAGGTTTAGTAAAGACGTCCGCGATTTGTTCTTTCGATCTTATCCATTGTACTTTTACAGAACCTCTGTTTACACACTCTCTGACATAATTTTCCTTCACGTCCGGCATATGTCTCAATTTATTGCTACCGTTTACTTTCGAACTATATTCAGCTGCCTTGTTATCACACCACAACTTCATTGGAAAGAAATCGTCAATTAGTATGTTTCTCAAGGAGTTATTCAAGGATATCAATTCCTGGCAGGCATCACTCATCGAGACAAATTCTGCCTGACAAGTTGATAATGCCACGTAATTTTGCTTGCGAGTTCGCCAAGCAATTGAGTCACCATATAGTTGAATGACAAAGCCGCTGGTCGTTCGAGACTCCTTGCAGTCTGCGAAACTTGCATCAGAATAGGCTTGTAAATCATTCGTTTTTCCTAAGTATGTCAATCCTAACGTTCGAGTTCCCTTTAAATATCCAAAAACCCGTTTGATCATTTTCCATTCAGTTTAAGTTGGATTATTCTGATGTCTGCTTAATACATTTACCGTATAGCAGATATCAGGTCTGCTGGCGTTCGCTAAGTAAAGTAACGTTCCTACTGCTTCCCGATATGGTATATTTTCAACATTGGTACTTTCGATGAATTCGTTCAATCTTTCGTTTTCTTCTCTCATCTTTCGTTCGCGATTCGATACCTGATTCGCAATCATTGGCGTTCCCTTTGGGTGTAATTCCTCAAAACCGAACTTTCGAAGCATTCGATCGATGTACTTGGTTTGAGTTAGTTTTAATTCTTTCCCTTTGCGATTTCTAGTGATTTCTAGTCCTAAAAAGCTCTTTGGCTCTCCTAAGTTAGTCATCTCAAATTCTTTTGTTAACTTTCCTTTAATTTCTTTGAGTTTTTCTGTATTATTACTTGACAATAATATATCGTCAACATACAATACTAGAATCAGAAATTTACTATCTTTTCGCCAAGTGAATAGACATGGTTCATTTTCGTGAGATTTTAGACCGATTTTCAAAGCAGCTTCTGTAAATCTTTCGTTCCAACGTTTCGGGCTAACCTTTAGACCATACAGTGCTCTTTCTAGTTTGCAGACTTTATTCAGTCTAGTTTCTTTGGAACACTGAACTCCTTCCGGAATTTCCATATATATGTATTCTATTAATGTGCCGTTAAGAAAGGCAGTTTTGACGTCCATTTGACATACTTCCAAATCATACTTGTTAATTATAGCAAGCACTGCTCGGATTAGAGGTAATCGTGAAACGGGTGCATAGGTTTCTTGTAAATCATAAATGTTTTTGTCTCTAAATCCTCTAATCACAAGTCGTGCTTTAAATCTTACTTGATCGTTGCTTTCTATCTTTCGTTTCAATATCCAACGTGAATCAATAATGTTTGGCTTTCGATTTTTGTCTGACCCTTTCGGTCTATCAACCAGACTCCAAACGTTATTCTTATACATAGAATTTAGTTCTTCAGTGATTGCATCTGCCCATTTAATTTTATCTTTCGTTAACATGGCATCTGGATATGAAGCAGGATCTCCATTAATGTCTGAGATCAATGCATAAATTTGTTCATCTGCTAAATGGGTTTCTTTCTCAACAATTGATTTTCTTGGTCGTCCTCTTTTCCGGGTTACTGCTCCCTTCGTTTTTGTGTCCTGGACCTCTTTCGATTCTGTTTCATTCGATTGACTTTCGGGCTCAAATTCTGTAAACCATTCACTTGAATTTATTTCCACGTCAACATTGACCCAATTATTTATTTGACTTTTGTTGTACTTGTCTCCAAATACAATTCTTTTGTTAAACCTGACGTCTCGACTTTCACATATCTTTCCGTCTTCTGGCTTTAGCAATAAATAACCAGTTTCCTTATAACCAACTAGAATCGTTCTGTAGCCTACAAATCGGAATTTCGGACCGATCTTTCGCTGTACTTTCATATAGGCTACACATCCAAACCTTTTGATTTGTGTCAAGTCAATTTTAATCAGTGGATTAAACTTTTCCAGTGGAGAAATCATGTCATTCGATACATGTGGCGTTCGATTGTAAGCATAAACAGCCGCGCTTAATGCTAAATCCCACATATTCTCAGGTAGTTTTGCGTCATACATTAACGCTCGAACCTTTCGTTGAATCGTTTGATTAAATCTTTCCGATGTACCATTATGCTGAGGGGTATCCGGAGATGCTCACTGATGTTCGGCACCCAATTTCTTTAGGACCTCAACAGTATAGCCTCCGGTATATTCATTACCTTGGTCTGTACGCAAATAACATACCTTTTCATCCTTTTCCGAAATATTTCGTGCGCTCTTTACGAATGACTCGAAGCAATGTCCGGTTTCGTCTTTCGTTTTCATCGCATACGCCATTGCGAGTCTAGAATGATCGTCAATAAATACGGATATGAATTTATATCCTTTCGGATAAGACGAAGGATTTATTTTTCCCATAACATCCTAATGTATTATTTATAAAGGTTTTCCTGCTCTAGCACGCGTTTTTCGAAAAGGCAATCTTTTTAATTTAGATATTAAACATACTTCACAATTTCTTATACTTTCGTCAAATTTACATTCTTTCAAATCTTTCAATTCAGGATGTTTAATTTGTAGTTTCTTTAAATATTCTACGGATGCATGGCCCATTCGTACGTGCCATAACATGGCTTTGTCGCTAATCTGTTTCTTATCACTTTCGAATTCTATGTTATAGCTTGTATTATCGTCAGCCGAAACTTGATCAGTTTGTGTAATTTTTCTATCTCTTACAGTGACATCGAAATCTGAACAATTTTCTAGGTTAGAATTTCCGATTTCATTTTCATTTTCGTTTTCTATTTCGGACTCATTTTCTCTTTCGATAATTTCTTCATTTCTTTCATTTTCATTATTACATTCTTCGTTCTTTCTCTTTCTTCCTGTCATACTTCGCGTTACTACGTAAGCGCTAACTTTCCTAGGAATATGTCGAGCATGTTCCGATTTATCTACTTTAAATTCTATTATCCAAAATGGTCCTTTATAAATACCAGTCAATAATGATTCGTTCGATCTGGCATCATAAATATCAATACGCTGATTATCAAGATAAATATTAAGACCCTGATCAACGAATTTTCGCAAAGAAATCAGATTTTCAGATAAGTTCTCGGCCCAAATAACATTTTCTAAATTTATCAATTAGTTTTCATTCGTCATACCCACTACATTCCCGATTCTTTCCGTTTTTAACATCCCTTCTTTCGAATCGTTCGCACATCTAATATGATCAATTCTTTCGTCAAGTGTTTTAAAAATGAGGCGCGAGTTAGTAAGATGTTCAGTGGCTCCGGAGTCGGCTAAAAATGTCGCCAATATTTTTCCTTTTTCGTGTGTTACATTCGTTCTTCCGATGTTATAGGCTGATTTGATTTCCATCGTGTTATCTACATGCATGCTCGAGTACTCACCATCAGCGTTCATGTCACTTATATCTTGTTTTGTAGAGGTGGTGCCATTTCGCTGCTTTCCTCCCCGATTGTTCTTATTTTGTCTTCCTCTTCCCTTTTGATTAAATTTTCCTCTCTTAGCGTTCGAATTATTTTGATTTGCGTTCGGGCGTTTTGTACTTCCATGATTCGCGCCTCTACCTCTAACATTGCGACCACGACCACCGCGATTATTACTATTATTGTAGATTTTATTTTCATATCTCTTACTTTCGTTCTTTGCC
>JARQTH010000502.1:0-33773 GCA_030142595.1 Trachelus iudaicus | reverse complement strand
TCTCTCTCTCTCTCTCTCTCTCTCTCTCTCTCTCTCTCTCTCTCTCTCTCTCTCTCTCTCTCTGTCTCTCTCTCTTTATTCGTTTTACTTTCTGTTGTTTTCTTTGTTTATCTTTGCTATAACCAAAACCAGCTGACACTGCATCGATCCAGCCTGCGCAAAACTCATTGCGTATCACAATGTCAACGCTTGCCAATCACTATTGAATTAACCTTTAATTTAAAATTAATCTAATATGAAATAAAGTCCACGTACATGCGATAGCGGCTAGTATCTAAATTAAATAAAAAATTATGTCTTGCCTTCTCTAGTATCGTACGTAGTAGTAAGAGCCGACATTACTTCGCGTTGTAGCTTATACGTATAGTGCATTAAAAATAACTCTTACCATTGGGCCACCAGCTTGGGTTTATAAAATACACACATACAGCTACAATCCTATCTCTCGGCTGACGAAGGATATAACCAGCATTCCATTAACATCGAAAAGTTATAATAACATTCTAATACAAATACTTAAAGAAGAATCGCCTGCGTAGTTACGTTTAACGATGTTACTAACAATAAGCTTGTGTCAAGAAGTTAGCTAACTTGTTTATTTCGTCGTTATTATTCCTATTTCAAATAAATAATCCCCAATCGTTCTCATATTTATCCTATGTATTTATTTGCCACTCACAAGAGCATGCTGCGTAAGCCCAGGGCGATGGAATAAAATATCTTTCGTGTACCATAGATTTTTCTTTACGAGAGTAGCTTTTCTTTTTTTTCCTCCTTTTTCCCCCATTTTTCGGATACTCCTTCACGATTCTCAATTCGACTGTGCGAAGCGGCGCTCGCGAATCTACGTCACACTTTCGGCATGGTCAAGGGATCCATTTCTTTCCAGTCTTGAGGATGCTCTCGCAGAAGCAGCCGGAAGTCAATTCCGGCGGTTCCGGAACGGATGCCGGTTCTGTCCCTACTCCAACAACTTCAGGCGGTGCTGTAACTCCAGGAAGCTACACCAACGGCGAGGGCTCCAAGGAGTTCCTCTCGACCGGCAGAACGGGACGCAGAAATGCTCTGCCTGACATCCTTGGACAACACGCCGATACCGGAACTGCAGACTTACCTTCGCGACTGGAGGCACTTACCACCGAGACCAAATACGGTAAATACTTTTTTCTTAAAATTATTATGTACGAATCTGGACAACGGCGATTATTCTATTGTCTGTCGACAAGGTACAAGGCCGTGTGATATTAATGATACTTGGTGAATGTGCTCCTCTGAGTCCGGAGAATATTAACAATTCCATTCAACAGTAGTTACCCATGTGGTATGCATCACATATATATATGTGGCCTCGTGCAATTTTAATACTCAGTGTATAACATTGAAGTATATTTATAGGTATTGTCATATGTACTGGATTACATGAAATAATCGATTGTAATCGAAACTTGTACGATTTTACATATTATATTTTGGTATTTGATATGTGGGTTACAGATCAACCCAGTACCAGTGGATTGCGTCAAGAGGACCCTTCAAGCTCGCAACGTACCGGATGAGAGTGTCAAGAGGAAGAGACCTCATTTAGACTCTCCAGAATACATGCGAGATGGATCCCTGATCTCAAGGACACGCGAATCATCTTCTTCGGCTGGCCTGAAGATATTTCATGCTGATCCAACTTGACAACTGTGCTATACATGCAGGATATGATACTTGGTGGAAACACTTATTCTCGATGATATTTTGCTAAGGGATGATCTCTGTTAAGATACACTTTGTCTATTAGTCGTCTCTTTGACGGGTAGATCGACCCAGTTGCGTACAAGGTCCACGTGGCAGCACAGTATTACTATTTGACTGTAACTATATAGAGACGTAGAATTTATTTATGGAGTGACAAGAGCTTTTCTGCGGGTATGTACTTTTCTAGACGACCGGTAAGAATTTCTTGAGGGGTCGGTTTATCGAGAAACTTATTCTTTTGATTGTACATGGGAGGCCTCACGAGTCTTTATATTAGGTTAAGGACACTTGTATATTAATACAGATGTACAATATTCGTAAATATTCGTCGGGCAGTGTGATGAAACTAGACATTTATACGGGATACGAGGGGAGTAGGAAGGAGTCAAAGGGAAGACATATACGTTGAAATAATCTATAAACAGCGTACCACCTGAAATGTACATATAAATGTAACAACTGATAAGGGATGTCTCACGAAGGCCTAAAATCGCGCCTAACTATTAAGAGCGAATGGGAATGCTGACTTTTTTTTACATCGAGATTAGACGTAACGATAAGACTAGTTATATTTGAGGCACTACTTGCAGGAGAATATTTAGATTAATCAATGACGATCGATACCTGTTCGTCTATTGATTCTTAAGAGGGAACTTGGACCTGTATGTGTATCAGCCATGCGCGTAGTAAGGCGTATCCTATTATTTGTATTGTCATATTTGCAACGTCAGGTACAAACGGCCGAATCTCATATGCAACACCGATTATTAAGAATTTTTCGGTGATCTTGTACATCCGACATTCTAGTCAATTTGGACCAGTGTTACGTCGACCCAGAGGGAGAGAATGATCCATACGAAACTTCTTGTTCGACTTTACTTCAATATTACACGTATCTCATTTGTGCGACATTGCGACTCCGATTAGGAGCGTTTTGTGTGATTAATAAAAAATGGAATATATGAGTCTTAACATTAATTCGTTTAGTTTCACTTTATATTTTTTATGCCTGTAGTCAAATCTCAATATGGATATCAGGGAAAGAGTTAGTACAAATGAAACTTTGGTCTTGCAAATGGGTCGTAACAGTTCCTGACTAAATTTCCTACAGCCTTATTCATTGCTGCACAATGACCTACAAGAGTGTCAATCGTTCACTGTTCGCTTGGAGAACACTATTTCATAATACATGACTATATCTGAATTCCTCTATAAATACAAATAAACATATCTTACGTTCACTATACAATGCTTTATACTGTTATGTTCTTTTGTATAGGTGGTATGTCTGTCTTTTATGTCTAGCTGTCTATCTGGCGTGTTTCCCATGTCTATGGACAGTGTCTAATATTTACTAAACGGGTAGGACATATAAATATGAAAAAGATTAACTCACCGTGTCCAAGCGGCATGAATTTATTATCACTGGAGTAAATGTACTTCTGTTCGATTGGTCCTAGTATGTTTTCAGTTTTGAGGTTGCAGAGCGTGCATGACACGTTTTAGAAATATCGTGGTTCGCGTCTCTGGTGAAAATTTCTTATCTGACAGTTCGTCGGAAAAACTGTAATCGTATTGTTTATACAAATTTTCACGGATTTTCCGATACTCTTCTCTGAATTTTTCTGCTATGCGCCTCAATGCCTCATATATTTTCCGCGTGACATATAGCGTGCAAAATTTATCACAGTATTTTAATATCTTCTGCAAAATTCTGAGCCCCTATCAGCCGAAGACTTTTACTGATAAAATAAATTTTTATTTTGGAAAACTGATTTATTTTTAATGATGGAGCTTCAGAGATCTTGACAATCATATTCATCTTTTCTACATCGTCCGACCTGCACAAGTTGTAGAAATTTTTATATAAAATACCAACACTTTTATATTTTCACCAGCAATCAATGCATTTCTTTTTGTAATTTAGTTCACACGAAAAATACTACAACATGTTGATTGATAATTTCTTGATGTTTTTTTTTTCAGATAACTAAGAATCATGTTTAGCGCACTTTGCAAACATACTAAAAGCTTTCAGGAAAAAGCTTTACTCAATGGAAAGCAATTTTTACCATTTTCTCATAATGGTCAGGAAATTATCGAGCTAGCGTAGATTTTCAATATCGAAATTTTAACCTGCACTTAGAGCCCAATCATCAACTGGAGCAATTATCCTACAAGGTGACACAGTCATATTCTGTTCTTCAGAAAAACTGCACCCACTTTTTTCTTCTTTTCCTCAATCACTTCCCCCCGTCCCTCAGAATCCAATATCGCCTAAATTTTTACTCATAAACACGATTATCGCTCGTCCGGGAAACTCCGAAACGGATAATATTGGGTAGGTCGGAATATTACCCTGATACGGTATCATAATATTCGCATGTTACGTAAAAACACATATGTACCCACATCCACATAATACATACTTAATATCGATAATATGGCTATCAACGCTATTGGCACGTATCAAGTGTATTCCATGGCGTGAAACAGTCAAATATTCATGAGAAAAAGAACTGTCTGTTTGATCACCCTGCTGACATGACACGTATTCTTTCTTGGCATATTTATTTTTAAATTTAGTTTATTTAATTCCAAGGAAATACAGATGCTTAAAAAAATTTGTATTCTCATCTTCTCCGCGTTAACCATATATATTATCAATTTATTATGGATACACGTTTACCTTTATTTTATTTACTTCGTACACGTAATATGAAAAAGTCCAAGCAGGAAGGTCATAAGTGTCCTTATCAATGCACATGTCTTTACTGCATAATGAATGTACGAGTGCGGAATCAATTACACATATATATATACCTTTGATAATAAATTTTTTTATTTTTATTAAAAAATATCACAGATAAGAATCTAAATGAGTAATCGTATCCCTATTGTGCGAACCCTTGTGCTTGCACATCTATATCTATCTTTTGATCTCTTTGATTATTTTATAAAATCAGTTGAGCACCCCTGCAAGTGCGATGGGTACATAAGCACAGCAAGGGAGAAGAGTCGAACAGTGTTGAACACAGTTCGTCACGAACATCTGATACATAGACAACCCCGCTGACGTACACAGGCGTCTTCGTTGCTCGACACACATGTCATTTACATGCCATCCAGGAGCTGGCAAGACTAATCGCTGGTTGGAAAGCACCCTCGACCATTCCTACCAGCCGGCAGTCTGTTTTCGCACTCAGAACTTCAAGATCTAGAGCCCTGATGATTTTAATAAATTTTCATAACTTGGATATACAATACATAAAACGGAGAAATCTCGTGGATTTAAGAACACGATAAATACTCTTTTTTTCTTTTTCGTTTTTCTATTGTATCAATCTTGAGCAATGGTTATTCATGCTTTTCTTCACTTTACTACCAACCCCGTCTGAAGGGTGCTCATCAGATTGGCTCATGAACAAATCCAAAATATGAAATCTTCTCGTGCTCAAAATAATCATAACGTTATGCCAACTCACGTCTGGAAAGTAGCCGCTGCCGAGGATTTCCAAATTCCGTCCGTTCAAATCGAGTAAGTTTTTGCACTTTTGAAACACGTCACTACGTATTGCTTCGTATGAAAGTAGGTCCTACTCGTTCGATCTAGGTACATGCAATTCCTGGTGTTTATTCGGCATTTCGTTCAGGGTTGCACGAGACAATTTTTTTTTGCACATTTGTCGCATGTCAGATTGTATTACGTGAATTATTTATCTGTTGCACTCAAGTGTATACTTGAGGTATATATTATTTTTTATTAGCGACATGAAAATTCTTTTTATAAATGTAAAAAAGTTAATGCTTGCTATTCGCTGTTTAATTTTTATTCTTGTGAATTATTATACATTTTTTTTACAGGTTCTTTCGCGGACGTAGATTTTCACTTTTTCTTTTTAACAAAAAAATTATTTATCGTATCATATCCTTATTCATTAAAGATGTACTAATTTTTATTTTCGTATTTTCACCGAGAATCCCGTTGAAATAATTGCGACAATTATCTGGGCATATTCTATTTACACTTTGGTGTTCGCTGCCATTAATCACGTTCTTTCATTTGTATTGAATATGAATGAGACTCGGGTATATCTCGTATACACGTATCATACGGAATATGTGTTAGTTATTGTCAATGCCAAAAGTTAATTCACTGTATCAACTATTAGATATTATTCACACACAATAAAAAAAATACAGTGTTGAATTTCGTCGTTATAGAAATCCGAGTACATCAAGTCCACTTGATACAGCGTTAATATTTTTTTCAGAGTATCCAAAGCCGATATATTTTTCGGGAGAAAAGATCTGTACAAAAACACCAATGTTCCATTCAATGGTAAGTGTGCCTAATTAAAAAGAAAAATTTGTTCCGATTATTAGGTACTGTTACGATAAAAGTTTTGTATCAATGGTTATTATCGTTCAATTTATAATTGGGATCGATAGACTTATGAATAATAACAATACATTTTTTTTGACAGTTACAATGCCTACTGTACAGCCTGGAAATTTTAATAAGACTACAGACAGTTTGTATTCGGCTTTAAAACCGATTATGGTACTGGCACAGTGCTTCGCCTTGGTACCGGTTAGTGGAGTGTATTCCAAAGATGCATCGTGCCTCAAGTAAGTTATCAGTTAAGGTAGTAATCGAATAACCTTATTTTAAAAGACGTTAACCTGATTTTAGATTCAGCTGGAAAAGTCCAAGAATCCTTTACCAGTTCATATCATTAATTGGTGCTGGAATATTGTATATTTGCAGTATGCTGAGACTATCTGTAACTGGAATCACTTCGACAAAAACTAGTACGCCGTTGTAGAAGTATATTATTATAATAAAAAAAATGTGTAACTTAACGATAACGATACTTTTCACAACAATAATTTTTAGCCAATATTGTCTTCTTTGGAAGCACCTGTATCGCTTCTTTATTATTCCTCCGGCTTGCCAAGCATTGGCCATGCTTAAGCATGGCTTGGGAAGAAGTCGAACGTGAAATGTCATCTCGATATAGGAGAACTTCCAAAATAAGTTTGGCATTTAAATTCCGACTAATGACAGTAACCGTGATGACCTTGGCATTATGTGAGTATTCAAGAAAAAATGAAGATATATCTAAAATTTAGAATTTTTTTTCAAAATTTTATTTATCCATTAGTCGAACATGTATTGTCCGTTTTGGCTGGGTATAAAAGTGCCCTGGAATGCGCTAAAGTACGTGGTGACACCGATATCATTTCTACCTACTTTCAATCTCAATTTCCTCAGGTAAAAATGGCAAAGCTAATTAAGCTTTATCAATATGTCATTAAAATTAATTAAAATCCATATGATCAGCTTTTACTATTACTGCAGGTATTTGGAGCGACCTCTTACGCTCATTGGAAAAGCATACTGGTGCAGATTGTAAATTCTCTTAGTACCTTCTCTTGGAATTTCATGGACTTATTTTTGGTACTTATGAGCATCGCACTGACGGATCAATTTCGTCAATTGAATAAGAGGCTTTACACGGTTCGCGGGAAGGTAACGATGATCTATGACCCATAAGACGAATCTCTGTATAAATGCATACGAGGATCTTGTTGAAAAAAATGTTCTTTTATTACTGAAGCAGTCGGCATATTTTTTTCATTCATCATACTTCGTACTATTTCTAATAATTAATTGACGCTTTCGTTTCAAGGCCATGCCGGCGAAATGGTGGTCCGAAGCTAGAAGCGATTACAATAAATTGGCCAGCCTGACAAGAACCGTCGATGGACACATATCATATATCGTTTTGCTATCATTCGCCAGTAACTTATACTTCATTTGTATCCAGCTTCTCAATTCATTTAGGCATGTGTAAATATTGCAGGGAGAATAAGCTACACTAAAAGAATCTTCTTCCTTGTAGAAATATTTTCGGTAATTTTATCTTTCTCTTTTCTTTTCTTAGTCCAACGAGAGACATGATACAGACAGCCTACTTCTGGTTTTCCTTTGGATTTCTTATTGGAAGGACTGCTGCAGTGTCCTTGTACGCTGCCTCTGTACATGACGAGTCCTTATTACCAGCGCCGATCCTTTACAGCGTACCCGATAGCAGTTATTCGATTGAGGTAATGAACATTTGAATGTATAAAGATATGAATTATTTTTAAATAAAAAAATAAAAACACTTGTTACAGGTGATAAGATTTTTGACGCAGGTCACTACTGACAGTATAAGTATAACCGGTATGAAATTCTTCTCGATAACGCGCAGTCTCGTTCTAACAGTAAGTAATTTCGTAAATAGCAGATTTGCGATATTTTTGTATAATTAAAAGAAAAAAAAATGGTTTAATTATGTTCAACTCAAAATTAACGGTACGACTGTTGATGGAATGTATTTTTTGAATTTTTTATACAGATTGCTGGAACAATTGTCACTTATGAATTGGTACTGGTCCAATTTAATACAGTCCAACAAACTGATCCTGCCTCCATAAATATCACCAATGTTTGCGTGGTGAAGTAAAAAGCTCGGAGTTTTGTTCTGCGAGTTAAAGAAGGGAAAAAAGGATAAAAAGAGAGCTTTCTGTTTGCTCTACTTCAATCTGTCCTTTATTGTCAGTTACATTAGAATGTTTGTAGTTTTGGAGAAACCGATGCTCTTCTATTCTGTAATTCGGTTTCGCTATTCCTATTATACTTGTAATAATATTTATCAGACTGTAGATTACTGTTCTTTTTAATTTTTCATAGCAATTAATATTTAATTTAGCATTAATTATGACTCTGTGCAGGCCATATTGTACAGTGAGTAAGAAACGTATAATTTATAGCACGAAATCTCCACTTTTAGAAATCCTTAGGCGATAAAGATTTTCATTATTTTGTAATGTAAAATGTAAAATATTTTGTTTTTTTTATTGAATAGTACGTAAGAACTTATGAAGCTTGTTGATGTAGCTGATATATTAATCAGTTAACTGGGAGTTAACAATCCACCTTCGCCATTGTGAATTTCCCAATTTTTAGTTCAGATTCGTAATCAGCGACGGAAAAAACTTATGCGTACCAAGTTTCGTAAAATTTCACAAAAATTTATCAGAGTTATTCAATGTGTGCACATATGTGTTATCAGTTTGCACGAAAATTTTCTGCGCCTATATGCGTCATTACCAGTCAACCGATTAATGGTAATTGTCTATTTGTGTTTCAATATCGCTTTTGATTTCAATCGAAAAGATTTCTTTGGGAATTAATTCCTTAAAAGATTCAAATCTCGCTCGTAAGATATTTTATATTCTTTTTGTTTTAGTCCTTCAAGCTGTACATGCTAAAGTAGCGGAAACTGACGGTACCCAATCGCTATATTGGCAAACGAAGATTATCGAAAAATTACATAATGAAATCCCAATATGTTACTGTGTTCTTTGTATTTTCATTTTGTAACTTTTCAGTGCTCCAAATTCTCATAATTTCTTGAACGAAGCATCTCCATGGAAACAAAAAGGATGTTTGTTCAGGATTGATAATTAAACAATCTAAAGGCATTGATCTTTCTGTCAAAGTTCGTCGAATATTTATGACATGACATTGAACAATTAAATGCATTATTTTTCCAAATCTATTAAGCATTTCTTCATATTTTCCTTAATCATTTCTTCATAGGTACGTTGAACTGCAGTAAAACCAATTCGTAAGTAGCAATAGCGCCAGCCACCTGTCAAAAGAAAATTTAACGTTTATACACTTTTGTCAATCCTAAAATACATTTTCTCAATATCTACAGTGCGATAAACATACGAACCGCCAACATAAAGTTTCTGGTTACCGAGAAGAAACGAAGTCCGGTCAGAGCTATGTCGTCACTGGACAGTTGCTGCTGAAGTCTCTGTGCCTATATACAATGAATACTCTTTATAGATAAAGACAAGGCTCGGCATACCTTAAGGACTTTCCTTACCTCCATACAATAGGTGGACGCTGGACAATTGTAAAGTACTGGTAATGCCAACTTTGATTGATCATTAATCCTAGCTACCAATAAAGTGACAGTCACAGTTCTCATTACCATAAATAAAAATGATCCAAAGAAGTACAGGTTACCTAGTAGACCATGGTCGGTAGGACTTTTGTTAACAACAAAACAATAATAGTCTTACTCCCCTTTACTGCTCATTTGCAATAGCTGTATAGATATATATATATATATATATATATTTGTATATATAGATATATATATATACAAATATACATTGTATATGAAATATACACTCACGAGAGTCCGTTGAGTAGTTGAAGACAGATAAAATATAGATTATTAGCAAAAGATAATAATATTATTGGTGATATATAGCTATCCACTTGTTTCACAAGTGAGCTTAAGCTTGCATAGTATTCACGAAGAGCTTGCCATTCCGATAATGTTTTATGACAACCAATAGTACTGATGAGACTTTTGTTAAGAGTCTTGTACTGTTCTGCCAGACCTGTCGATATCTAATAGCATTTGACAATTTTATTAAAAATCTTGTACAATTTGTCTGTGGGGAAAGACATATGATATTGATAACGAAAAATCATTGACGCACCAGCATCACGAATATGTCAGTAAAGTTCCATACGAACGTTGCCAATTTACTGATTATAAATAGAAATATTCCAAGAGCGATATTGTAATCCACTAAAATAAATAAAACCAGAGAATCTTTCATTCCATTCCTTATATCTGCAATAGAGTTAATTAGTTGTACGAAAATGGCAATTGCTCTGCTTACAGCTGCTGAGAATGAATGGGTGAGACGTTGCCGAGTAGAAGTAAAAGAAATGTTCTATTGTTGTGTTTTCAGTTTTCTCATATGTAAATCCTATTGTGTTTGATACAATGCTGATCAGGTGTTCAAGCAAAGCAAGGAGTAAAACAATTCCGGATATTATTTTGAACTTCCAACGCAGTTTCGGATGTCCCAGCCTGTAACTTGAATTAATCATACTTGTCAAAGCAAGGAAAACAGTGAAAAGGATAATTAATAATTTGATATACCTGTCAACAAGTCTTTCCATCGCTCGCCAATCCTGTTGTAAAACCACCCAGTGTGGTGCCAACCATAGAAAAATGATGGCACCTATCAGGCTGTTCCCATAAAAGACAGCACCTGTCGTAGCCGATGTAATTCCACCTATAATCGTTACATGAAAACATTTTACAAAATTAATACTGGGTAATAACAATAAAACGGTAATAAAGTATGCTTCGCATAGCTTAATAATATGACTCATTATTCACTATAGATTATTCTTATCGATCAGGCCTGTCTTTTTATCTAGGAGCAGCCTATGAAATGTGTGCCTGTACGATTAATCTATATTTTGCAAAAGTCAAATAAAAAAAGCTCATATAACAGAATGCTGATTTAAATTATAGCGAAGCACGCATCGCAATAGAATTTTATAACCTTTCAATTCAAAAGCTTCAGCTTTCAGAGTCTTCAGCATGTGCATTGTCGAAAACCCTGCCATTACGGCAATAGAGATTATCACTATCAAAGAGTAGATGGTGCGAGCTGATCTCCTTGAATATGCCAAATTCTTTGGCGAAGGGGAACTTATTCCCATGACCGGAAACAGGCCGAAGACTTGAGCTATTATCAGAATAGGTCCTATGGCACAATGGAAAGTCTCGCTCGGCTTAAAGAAAAAGAAAACACTTTTAAGAGACAAAGGCGAATTGGGAGAGTAAATTTTTCCAATTTTTCAACTTACATTACGCTCGATAGAATCAGCAGGTTTTTCGAGGGCAGCCCAGATGAATGATCTTGACTTTGATGCAGCAGGTGGACCAGATCGATTCAAAGCATGAAGTCGAATTCTTCCAAGACAATTCCTGCTCTCTTGCGATGTCATTAATGGCCAAACTTTTCTTGACGTTACTTTACCTATTTTCGTATCATCCACCTCAAACACCTCCTTCATCTTCACTGTCATAGTCGCCAAAGTGATGTTTGGTCGAATGAAAAATGCCTCGTGCGAATTTTACTTTCTCCTAACGAAGTAAACGTATTACATGACAATTTTTCTGATTACTACCAACGTCGTATGATTTTTCGTCCAGAATTCTCAGAGTTCAAATGCCAAGGAGCTACCTAGGTCCATGTAGTCCTCTTCCTTTCTATCATACTTATTTCAATAATTCACTTATTTATTATTTCCCACCAGTTTCATCGTACAAGCTTCGCGGTAAAAGAATGATCTCTGAATGGAACCTGGTGCCGAAGAGAAATAAAAAACGAAGAAAAACAACACACCCAAGAGCTAATAAATATTTTATCAAGCGCAAAGCGTAGCCAGCTCGGATTCTCATATTAATTATCGATTTACAACATATTTACGTCACGTTACTTGAAACTGACGGATAGTTTCGATTTTTCTTATTTCTTTCCCGTTCACGAATCCGATATACTAATGAATTACGATACTCCTTACGTGCGAAAAAATTCACACTATTTTCAGAGCTACCCCATTTTTATGTTTGACAAGACTTATAAATTACTTATTCTATTGTACCACTGACAACGAATCACCGTTATGACTACGTGTACCTCTATTATTCGGACAATGTGTTTCTCTTGGAAATCTAATGACACTACTATGCCAAGCGGTCAGGATTGGTGTAACTAGTATAACGTAATGAGGCTGATATCGCAGCAAATTGAAGTTTCGTACTAACCACTGTAGTGCCGCCGTTAAAGTTAATATAAATACAGATTGCATGTGTGATTAGATAGAACTCGTCACTTAGACGCACGCTTCTCTCCAAATTACACTTAGAATAGATTATTATTTACAATTTAGCAAGAAAATTAATATAACAATCTGTTTCTTTGTAACAGACTAAAGTATCTAGATTGAAAGAGCGTTATTTCCACCATAAAATATGTATCGCGATTGTCAGACGCCTAACAACGTCGATTAGAAATTGTAGTGAAAAACATGTTATTGGACTCTGTAAACTAGCCACATCCGATTATTAACATGAAAATTTGCGTGCCGATTGACTGTCTGTCACTTTAAACATTGTTTTGAGATAAATACGAGTAGCGAAAAACCTACCAATAACTAGGACAAAGAATTAAATAGGCGTTAATCTTTTATATTATTCATGCGGATCATAAAAGTCCAAAGCAGTCGATCGATTGCGATGGATCGATTTTATTCCTTCTCTTACTTTTAGTACACAGGCACTCTCCATCGAATGACATAACTAAAGATAGATAACAGCATCACTACCACATAGCCCTTTGAACTCCTGACAATAAATTATGGTCTGCCTGGTCACGAAATACTATTCTTGATAATCGCCATCTGTATACGACACCACGAGGACGAGATGTCAGGGCGCACCGAAATGTGATCCTGCCGGGTGCGGAATCCCTTGGAAAGTTTTCATCCATTTCCTTGCTTGCAATTTCCTGCACAACGCACAAGATGATTAACACAGGATATCACTGTTACTTCAGTTATCCGAATGACATTATTTTTTTAACGTACTCTTATCTCTGGTGGAAGAACGTTGTTCCTTTTGAGGGCAAGTACGCGTACCCGGTCGGTACAATGTTCCTTGACGCATTTACGACGTTTCACATCGCGAATCATTTTCCAGTCAGCCCATTTGTTTCGCACTTGTTGAAACTGAAAAATATTTTTATCATAATACATATCTTTTGTATATAATTACTAAAATTGTATTACATATTTGTATATTTATTTTACAGCTATTGGAGCAAATAGAAATTTAGAGGTTAGAATTATGGTATTGGGTATAGCAATGTATTTACAGGATAAAATATTTTAATTTATAATTTGACAATATTAAACATTTACTTGATATACTTTTCTTTGGTACTTACGCCATATCCCGCAAGATCTGGGCTTCTCCATATAAATTTTGTGAGGGACGAGACACCCTGACCAATCGCCGCCATCTTTCGCTGTGTACTGGCTGTCTGCTTCAAAATATTTATAGAGAATCCACTATCACAGAAGTTTAAGGCAGTTAGTTGCATAAGTAATAAATTATGGTCAAACACAAGTTACCGCAATGGGAAACGATTTTGGGATTATTTAAGAATAAAATAAAATGATCAGTTCTCAGTTCTCTTTATTCATCGCAGACCTCGTGTCTCAACCTTTATTTATATGTATATACAGAAAACTGTTAAAAACCGTTCTCTTCCCAGACAGAACCGCGGTCTAAGACATCGGGCATGCCGTATTAAAAAGAAAGTAACATATTGATCAGAATGTTGGCGCAGTCCGAATCTCTCCGTGGAAAATGAAATAATAGTCAAGGTCCTAATAAAAATCCCCTACGATAGCTTGCACAAGATCTACGTGATAAGTCTCAACATATAGTAAAGTAAAACGAAAGTTAAATCGATTACAAGGCGAAGAATTGAAAAAGTAAAATCCCGTTAAAGGGACAAAGAGACAAATGAAAAATTATTATTAGTTATGAAGTAAATGAGCGAAGATCGGAAGTATTACATAATGAAGAAAGACTGGGGGTACGTATGTCTTAGAGTATCGCAGATATAGGATTTATTATTTCCGTATAATAATTAGAAAATATAATTAAGCCGAGCTAAATTATGATGTTTGTTGTTGTTGTTGTTGTTGTTGATGTACCGCGACCCAAGATAGTTTGCCATCCCGGCCAGCACAGGGCTCGTCCGTGGCCTTTCCTGCGGAATTCTTTTCGATGGAAAATCCGTCGAAATGCTCCGTGAATCGAGCAACGGGCTGGCAGAGGGCAAACTGCCTCGGCTACCATGATCCGGTGTCCACCCGGCGGCTCGTATCCGCGGAAGCTGGTTATTTCTTTTTCTGGGCCTTCTCGGCAGCCTTGGTCGTCTTGCCCGTCGCATCCTTGAAATTCACCGCCTTGATAACACCCACGGCGACAGTCTGACGCATGTCACGAACGGCGAAACGTCCCAGGGGAGGGAACTCCTGGAAAGCCTCGACGCACATGGGCTTGCTGGGCACCAGATTGACGATGGCGGCGTCACCGGACTTGATTGCCTTCGGGTTCTCCTCGGTGGTTTTGCCGGTACGACGGTCGCACTTCTCCTTGATCTCTGCGAACTTGCACGCAATGTGTGCCGTGTGGCAATCCAGCACGGGCGTGTATCCGTTGCTAATCTGACCAGGGTGGTTCAGCACGATGACCTGAGCATAAAATTTAAGAATTAATATATGTTCTTTGTGGATATTTAAAGAGTTAAATGTACGACGTTGATATTGATGACCGACGCATCACGAATTTGTAATTAAAGATACTGACCTGTGCAGTGAAGTCAGCAGCACCCTTGGGTGGATTGTTTTTGGAGTCTCCAGCGACGTATCCACGACGCAATTCCTTTACGGAGACGCTCTTGACGTTGAAACCAACATTGTCTCCGGGAACAGCTTCCGTCAGGGCCTCGTGATGCATTTCGACGGACTTTACTTCAGTGGTGATTCCAGCGGGAGCGAAAGTCACCACCATAGACGGTTTCAAGACACCAGTCTCCACACGGCCGACGGGTACTGTTCCAATACCACCAATCTTGTACACGTCCTAAAATACAATAAAAATACAATTAAAAGAACTGCTTATAAAGCGAAAAAAATTTAACTTTTCAACAACAGATCAGACGCATTCAGCCGTCAATGGATTGCACAATCCTCCGGTGGAAACCGCGAATGAATAAAACATTGTATCATCATGTTAAAATCGTTCAATTACAACTACAATAACCAGCGTATAGTTTCTTTTTTTACCTGGAGAGGAAGACGCAGGGGCTTGTCGGTGGGCCTGGAAGGTGGGAGGATAGCGTCGAGGGCCTCAATGAGGCACTTTCCTTCAACCTTGCCTTCCTTACGTTCCACAGTCCATCCCTTGAACCATGGCATTTTGGCGGAGGGCTCCAACATGTTGTCACCGTTCCATCCGGAAATGGGAACAAAGGCAACAGCCGCTGGGTTATAACCGATCTTCTTGATGTATGAAGATACTTCCTTCTTGATTTCCTCGTAACGAGCCTCAGAGTATGGGGGTGTGGTGAAGTCCATCTTGTTGACACCGACGATGAGCTGCTTGACACCCAGGGTGAAAGCAAGAAGTGCGTGCTCACGGGTCTGTCCGTTCTTGGAGATACCCGCTTCGAACTCTCCAGTACCAGCTGCCACGATTAGCACAGCACAATCGGCCTGACTCGTTCCCGTGATCATGTTCTTGATGAAATCTCTGTGTCCAGGAGCATCGATGATGGTCACGTAATACTTGGCCGTCTCGAATTTCCAGAGAGCAATGTCAATGGTGATACCACGTTCACGCTCGGCCTTCAGTTTGTCCAAAACCCAAGCGTACTTGAAGGAACTTTTACCCATCTGAAAAGAGAAAATCATTAGATTTCAAATCTTCATATTTTGAAATAATACAATGACTTTTTGGTATCCATAGATGGCACTCAGACGCATACTGCCATCAACAGACCCAACGATCCTCCGGTGGAAACCGCGAATGATTAGTAATTTTATCATCATAGTACCAAATTATTACAAGATATTTCTACAATAGATAATCCAATGTTAATTACAATCACTCCAAATTATTGACTGTATCATTGTTATATCACCCAAAATGTATGTTTGTTTATTGATCCCAGGTCAATGTTATTACAAGATGACATTGGTGTTATGATCCAATGTTACTGTGAATACTGTCAATATTTATGTTACGCAAGATGTTAAATAAGAATCAGATCAACATTTCATCATCTAAAATCTAAATCATAGACGAGTCATTATTGATTCAATGATTCAGGTATATTCAAATCATTGGAGCAATTGGATAAAAATGAAAGGAAGAATTAGATACAAAGAATAAATGTTATGACGGTTACCTCGTGGGCTTCCTTCTCGAATTTTTCGATGGTACGTTTGTCAATTCCACCGCATTTGTAGATCAAATGACCGGTGGTGGTGGACTTGCCGGAATCGACGTGTCCGATGACGACGATGTTAATATGAATTTTCTCCTTTCCCATGGTGTATGCCTGTTGGTACTAGTCTGGTCAAAACTGAAAATTAAAAAAAACATGCATATTGAAGTGGTTTTGAATAAATATCGTCATCCTCATTACGCAACATAACCTAAAAGTTTAACTATAAAAAGTCCATGCTACCAGGGATCTTTTACGTGATGAATTTTAACTCCTCTATAGATAGCTAAAAATAATTGTTAACGTTTTCAATCAAAAAAAGACCAAAATTTTCTTTGTTCAATGTCCACGTGGCAGCCGGTTAGGATTCGAGAACGTTAGCGGCAGCCATTTTGTGTTAGTCGACGCGACGTCGCCCTGCAATTTTACGACGCCCGGCGTCGCCCATTTGCCCCTTCTTGATTTTAGACATTTCATTTATCCCAACGTAATCGATAACTTGTCAATCGATTCAGAGGTCTCGCTTTTCTTCTTCAAGACGGAGAAAACCAGTTAGAAAACGCGGTTGGACGATTACTCATCGAAACAAGGAAATACAAAATGTCTTAAAAGAAGGTGATCTTCCCTACGTTTTCTTTACTTTCTTTTTTAATCTCTATGCGACCTTATGGTTTCCGTTTTAAATTGAATTCATCGAGAGTACTGTTTATGTCTTGTAAGACTGCAAATTTTATCAATACAAAAAATTAAGAATGTAAAAATCACTTTTTTTTCTTAAACAAAAAATCTTATCACACTACACACACAGAAATTACCACGCTTAAAATAAAAAAAAAACGAAATATCTCTTGCGCCATAAATAGTATCTTCAGTAGACACGCGATATATTCATGATTAATGAAATTAAATTCTCTAAGAATCCGTCCCCGGCACTTTTCCATAAAGCCAAATATTCACGAACCGATTTAATTATTCCGATTTGTCATAAAACCTTTTTCACGATACCTCAATCGCTCACAGTGAAAACATCGCACGAGAAGAGGAAAGACTCAGACTCTCACAAATTGACAAGCACCCGCCATTACTCCTTTCGATGGAAGATCGCAAATGATAGGAAGAACAGGCAAAGAATATCTAAACTTTGGATATCACGACTTCATGATTCTGATTCTTGTTCAAAAATAGTGATCTTTTGTCACAAAAAAATAATCCCAATCACAAACAGAATCAATGGTGTAACCATATTGAAAGGAATTAGTATCTCGGAGTCGCATGCGGTCGTACAGAACAACCGGCTAAGTCTTCGACCACGCGCTCTAAGATTTTACAAAGGTTTTCACAAAGATAATGGAACCTTTTCAAAAAATGATTGGCACTCCGCGAATCTGCACGAAAACGGCTGTCGTTATTTTGTGTTTATGGCGACCGATGCTTACTCCTTGCTGACGAAATTTTCGGATTATCCAAATGCGCGAAAGGCACGCACAACCACTCACCTCCAGATGCCACGACAGAAAGAGATCGTCCAAGTGAACTGACATGCGCATACGGCTTCCCGACCGAAGCCTCGAGATCAGTGGCGCCATCCTATTGATCCCAGAGCATTGTGGAAACATATAAAATCAGAAAAACTTACTGTATATTACTAAATACGCAAGATTAGATTGAAAAAAAATGAATATTTAATATAATTTAAACATAAACTTTACTTCGTGAATTAATCAAGAAATATTCCAGCTGCAGAACGTTCACACTTCCATGAGAAGACTTTGGGTACGAGACTACGGTTACGCAGCAACGACAGGCGTGCCGAAACTCCTATATACATATATGTATCACAGATTGCTTTACGTGTATGATATTCCGATCAAGAGAACGGTTGTCCGAGATGCATGCAATTTAATATTTGGAGTTCAATGGCATAATGCTGAATCTATCAAATCTCTTTCGAAAATAAGAGAAGTATAGAGACATTTTCTATGGCGGGTTGTCGTACTCAAATTGACAACACTTACTGTGTTATTGTTTTATTCTTCTTAGTATATACGTTGATTTATTTTAGAATATTGCAATGCCAAAAATATTATTTGGAATTCTTTTATCAATGGTAATCTTAACCTCTGATATATTCAGCTGCGATCCATTTACTCTTTCCCCGCATAATAACGGTTACACTGATATTCCAGGGCCGAACCAGCTACCCAACACCAGTCTTCTAGCATTTATGAACAACTATTAACTAAAGTTCATCTAATTGACAAAGCTATTGAATTCTTAGTAGTCGTAGACTGGGTAGAATTTATGTAGGAAAGTCCAAGTCTTAAAAAAATAACGTCTGCTATTTCGTAAGTATGGTGTTCGTCGTTAGAATGATCCTTAAATTTCTTGACGTCTCTATTATATAAATTTTCCTAATTTACTCAGTGAAATTATTGTTGATCGTTTACTACGATTCAATGGGTTTCATTTTTATGACAAGATGGGTAGGAATCGGTTAGCAGTGAACGTCACGGCCCTGGGTTGCATCCAGCAACCGAGAAGCGGTCCAGTTCCCATCTGGCGGCGACAATGGCATTCCGAACTCACGAAGTCTCAGGTTTCATTAAGTTTCATGTCGGTCCTGCACGATACCAATGAAGATATCAGCTAGACAATTTAAATTGATTTGCACTTGTTGCAGCAAGCGAGCTTACGTAGACACCAGAATGACACGAGTGCCACGCATGTGCCGGAAATGTTGACTTGGCCACCTGTTACCGCAGAGTGGATCTATACGATTATTATATGTATTTCCAAGTCATGATCGATCAGTTGACATGCGGAAACAGTATTTATAGGAAAGGATCAAATTTCCATAATATTTTTTAAATAGGATTTATTGTGAACAGGAACTTTATTTTCAAAATTAATGTAATACAAATACCAACTTGACGTTGATGTCATAACGTGTGACAATATACGAAAACAAAACTGGTGACGAGAAATTGCTCAATATTGAGTAATAACCTTATCGAATTAAATCGTTAATGCATGCAGAACACGTTTTCGTAGCACAGATGACGCTGCGTTCGATGTACTCTATATGCATAGAAACGTTAAAAAAAGACATTGAAAACGTGTTATTTCTTAGAGGTTAGAAATAACGAGAACGCGTTGATACACGAGAAGGAAAACTTTGAATGACTGCTCTGTTGGTATTTTACGATGGTACAATGGATCGATATAGTCAAGGATTGATAGTTGAAGGAGTTCTGCTTCGTTTATGAGTGAATTCCTGAATAAATGACGCGAATCGATGTTAACTTTTTAAGCCTGCTATTCTCGACATTATTCGCGAATTTGACTGCAAAACCAGTTAATCCAATAACGGTGTTTAGATATTTTTGCACAGTAACGAACTTGCTTTGATTTTTAAGTTTCTATATATGCTAACTATATATATGTAAACAGATATATCGACTGAGCGGAGATCAGTGCCATCTATGAGAATTTTCCTGAAACTGTTAACCAAACGTCTAAAACCCAAGCAAAAGAGAGCCAGGTAAGAAGTGACAAAAATTTGTTTCTACTTCACAGATATATAAATCAAAATATATATTTGACCCGCAGATAATTGTAAGGTAATATTCGTACAAGTTGCAAATTGACAGAAATATTCTGAATTCAGTATATTAAGCTTTCGAAGATTATTTTTTCGTAATTTTTGCCTCTTTGGGAAATGTAATAAAAAGGAGTAGTATTCAATAGAAACCAACTCCTGTCTAGAAATGGTCGTTTGATTCCGGTTTTCTTCGTTCGTCAAATAGAATACTTACCGTCTATCTAATATTACCTTACGGTTCTTCGACCTAGGCTTTGCAGCCAAGGACAAGGTTACCTTAGGTTATCTCCAGCGTTGACTGATATGCACGCAATAAGCTACTAGATCGACAGAGGGAAGCCCTATATTCAAATTATAAATCCGTTTCAAAATCAATTCATACCTCGCGTTACCAGGATAGAGGCTATATAATAATAGTGGATGCGAGAAAATGTTAGGTGATTAAAAATCAATCCGTTACCTGTGTAACAGAGTATATGAAATAAATGATGTATATAGACGTTTATGGATATCAATTAAAATGTTATTATAATTTTATGATAATGCTTTATGATAATTTTATCGTTATATCGGAGAGGATTATAAAGTGGGATGGAATTTGTGGAACAGACTTTCGCAGTGGTGGATGTTATTAATCAGATTTTCGTCCTCCCCAAAAAAATTAATAATTTTATTTTTTTTTAGAGGGATGAATTATTGTTATCTCTCGTATTCTTTTATATATTTGTATTATCCTTCGTATTTACAAAAAGGTCGTTCGTTAATATTCAATATTGTAATTATTAATTAATATATTGTAATTTTATTCCTGAGTGACCATTCAATAAAGTCTTATCAAGAATTAAAACCACTCCGCCGTTCGTTAACAATTATCGCTAAGAGAGAGGGCGAGACATACGAGATTTCGGGATGAATGGAAGAAAAAAAAAAGATATAATAGCAAAGAAGAAAAATAATAATGAGAATAAAATGATGCAAGAAGAATAATTATGAGAGTACCAACCGTGAATGAATTATACCAGATGTATGCTTTTTTCAAATCAGGATTCTTTCTTGGGTACAGGCTACAGAATACCTTTTTTTTTTTGCTTACGTCGCCACGAGTTACACTCGTAGGATAAAACTATAGTAAATTACAGGTAATGGTGGTTCATTAAAATGCTAAAGCTGAAGCCGTCGTCTTCATCGTCTTCGACTTCTGACTCTTGGTATTTTCTGTTACATTGTTTTCCTTTAATTTTCATGATATGAAAAACACAGTAGTGCATTATACCGGGATCGTTACTATAGTAAAACATACATTTGCCCCTTTATTTTTTTTTCGCTTCTCGTTACGTCTTTAAGAAGTAAAGATATTCTTTTGGCAATTCCCTCTGGTTTTCCCTTGCAATTTCGTTGAATGTGCAAAATTTGACATTTCGCACTATACAGCTGCCCACGTTCTCTGTAGCGAAACTTTACAAAATGAATGGGCGACCCTCGAGTGGGTGTCGACGGGAAGACAGGAAGTTTAAACGTACAGATTTTTATCTCGTTTTTTCTCTTTTCTTTATCTTTCAAATTTTTCTGCCAAAGTCTCGCCACCCGATAGGAAAATCGCGCTTCTTGCAATATCCCTTTCGTTACTTCGAATAAAGTATTTCGAACTTTAATAGAATTTTGCGTAACTTGCAATAGAATAACTAGAAGGCGTATTCCTTCCAACATGAATAAATATCTGAATAAAATCAATGATAATTAATAATAGGGCGCTATAAGATAGATGAATTCGATAGTAGGTCTCATTCGCGCAAACATTAACACGCGTTCGTCTTTCTCTCTCGCAATTCCATTCTTTCTCATGTACACCGGAACACGTAAATAAGCTCTCTGTCTCTCTTTCACCCACACCCATTCGCTCCCTAATAATTATGTAAATTCGTTTTAAAGTGTAAAAAAATGTGACATATTTCGAGAAAGCGATAGTGATTTTTCATTTTTTTTTTTAAATCTTTTTCTTTTCCCGTCTCACGATGCCTCCAATTCTTTGTAACGACTAAGAAGACAATTGGACGACCATTGCGAGGCAAATTGAAAACAACAAAAATTAGCAATGTAATCTCGCAAATCGGCAACTGGGGGGTTAATTACCAAAATTTCGAAGAAAAAAATTCACAGTGCCTGGTCGAACCTTGTCCCCATTCACAGCATTCTCGCAAGACTACAATTATTAAGTACGTCGACATACATATAAATACATAAACCATCCACGTCTATATATATGTATAAATTTAATTTAGTACGTAGATAATTGATTACGCAGGGGCGATCGTCCCTCTTGATGTGACTAGCGCTATATATTCAGTAGAATCGAGGTGTCTAGTATATAAACCCTGACAGGTATATAAGAGAATTCTAAATTAACATGGCAGTAGAATACAATTTTTTGGTACCTTAATGTAAGAGCGTAGCATCCCGAACGTTGAAATCCATTGTCGAAACCAGTGTTTCATTATTGAAAAAAAGAAAAAAACTTTAATTGTAATTTCTCGTTTGGCATAACGAAAAATAAGCTGTAATAATTTAATCGCTCAGAATATCATCTACGAGACGCTACGCCATTGCCACGAGGTAGAATTGTTTACCAGATACCGATATTTAACCCTTCGTCATCCTCCATTATTATAGTCGCTTTAGTGTTTATTATAATATTTGCATGAATATCATACAAATCACGGAGGGCCTAGTGATAGCATGACTCTGAACGTTATATGGTAGTATTTAATTAATAATTGTTCGTAATGAAAAACATGGAAAATCCTATGTGATACAATGTTATCAACCTACATGAGTTTAAGACTAGACTCGTACTAGATTAAATTTTCAAGTGTTCGATTCTCTCCTCTCCTCTGCGTCTCGTACCGTCCATAATCTTTGCCATCTAATTCGTCCATTTTGTTTATCCAGAAAGATACAATCTAGTTTCACGTCTTTTACAATCAGGGATTCTTTCCCTACAAAGAGATACACTGTACAATTTTCTTGTCCAGTTCCATTGTAGATTTTAGGTTAGAGGATGTACCAGATTTATTGTAGGGAATTTATCTGGATAACTGGTACACCCTGTACACTTGGCGGTTTACGAGGGACGACACTGATCCTCCTTTTTTTTTTCGAATTACCCGTGGACTCGAAATACGCCTACCGCACGTGCGCTTACGCGAGACGCGATGTCAAACGGCGGTTTAAGGTTGGTCCCAAACGTGAGTGTGAATTTGCGCGTGGAAAAACATACCGCCTCGAAAAACATAACCTCTCTGTACCATTAATTAATATATCTCTAACTACGTTCTACGCGTAACGTGCGCAATTTATGTCATCTGGCAGTATTTACATGACGAGATGCGTGACATCCCCCCGAACCTCCAACACCAGTATTTCGAAACACACTGAAATTGATTCTCGTTGTTAACGTTGACTTTCCGGCTGAGGACGAAACAATCCATATCACTCGTTATACTTTTACATCGTCGCCGACGGCACGTGAATAATAACGGAAGTTCATATTAAGTTTCTCATACATCATACCGATCAATTCTTTACCTACTATTTACAGAAGTAGTACGATCATATAATTGAGATATCTAGTGCGCGGCGTACCGTTTAATTTTTTAGTATTCTCGTCACCATTCTCACTGTCACCTTTGGCTTCGTCGATGGTTGCCAGACGTTCGACTTCCGCGGATAAACTCGAGGATTCACACTCTAATTGTTCGTCAGAATCTACATCGATGGATCTGTTATTAACTTGTATCTTAACGAGAGCATCCACTGGCCACTTGCTATCCTCCGTTAAAATCTTCTTGCAGCCCGTGTTCTCGCATCTCTCACAAATCTCACCAGCCGCCGAAGCTTCGGCACTCTGACACCGAAAGCAAATCAGATCACCGTCATTCGTATCTGAAAAGTTACAATGAACGCACTGTATAAGTCCAGCGGAGTTACACTGTAGACAAGGCGACACGCAGTCCCCGGGTTCCTGAACGCTTCTGCTATACGACGCCCGACGTACGTCTAGCCGCTCCTCGACGAATCTCGTACACACCGAACTCTGCGGTCTGTATGAACACGTGCGCGTCTTGAGGTCACACTCGGTGCACAATAACAAATTGGACTTACTACCCGGTTGCGAATAATAGCCATTGCAGGTTCCGTAGTAACGTCGATCCTGGTTATCGTCATCGTCATCCTCACTCTCGAAGAAGTGCTGACTGAGACTGCCAATGGATTTAGCGTCGCTCCCACGCGATCCCGATCTTCGTTCCACTTTGGCAATTTCCTCCTCGTAGTCGTAACCACCACCGGCGCCACCGTCGCCGCCGGCTGTATCCTCCAAGTAAAGACGTATGCGCTCAGTTTTCGTTTTGCCGCGCTCCCGCGGCCTTGTTTCTCGTTAAATGATGCTCTCCCGGTTTCGCTCATTGTCCTCGATGCTGGAGGTAGAGCTCGCACCGCATATCTGCATCTCAATTTCCGCCAGACGATGCTCCACCTCCCATTGTTGTTGATTGAGCTTCACGCTCATCGCCGCGTTTTCGGTTTCCAACGATATCAGCCGCTCGCGAAGTCTTTTGATTTCGGCTAGGAGGGCCTCGTGGGTTCCCAAAAGAGGCGTGGCTCCTTCGCTCATCAGTTGCGTCATACTGTTGCAGGTCATGCCTGAAAACAAAAGGTAACGGAGCTTTGAGACACCTGTGCCAATAGTTATTAATAATTAGCCAGTTCAAAAGTTAGGTTAGGTTATGCTACTCTCTAGGCCCAATAGCAGCGTTCCAATACGTACTCTCGCAAGTTAAGCGATATTCTACATTGAGTATCGTCAGCTAGTTATTTACTGTATTGATTTGAAATGTGCATCAAAGACAAAGCGATAGTTGGTATCGTCGCTGCGCTGTATACCAGATAGATATTTCCTGATTTGGTGTGAAGTGAGGAGCAATAGGAAATTTCCCAAGTGAGATAAGCGCACGGTATTCCTGTGCAGGCGAATTTAACAGTTTCAGTTGGCTCTGTCCAATTAGATAAGTATTCTTCGGTGAATAGTTTGTCAGCTGGTTGTAGTTGCACCAACTGACAGTTATTCCACCTTGGAAATTCCACGCTGCCCGCGTACATACGTGAAAGCAAGCTATTAATTGGTTACGTGCTTGGCAAAGGTGTGTTACGTATTTTACATGGAGCATAGGAGAGATATACGAAGTCGCTGCGACATTGGGTAGCGGCCATAAAAACAAAGCCGTCCATTATGATGGTATCGATCGATTAAATTTTCCAGCGGCTACCCGGGGAGTCACGACCACGAGACAACGTTAAATACTTTCTGTTATCTATTGGGGTTAACGGCCATTACGTTCTATTTTCCCAAATGGTTTGCGAGTCTCCTCGTTACGCTCACCCATATTTTACCATATCGTTTCTCCGCGGTCATATTTTTATCGTTCGAGCGCACTGAGGTTAAAAAGGAAAAATCATCCAATTAAATTTCGTGGTTCATAGACGCGAGACGTATCGTTGGTTCGGCCATCTGATATGAAAATTTTTAAATATCCTAAAGCAATCTTACCCGATTGGGTAGACTGTCTCCCAGTAGATGCTTGTGTAGCAGCGGATTGCGGTGCTCTGGCGGTAGGATCTTCGCTACTCTGACCACTGCTGGTAGCGCTCATAGGACTGTCCATACTTCTAGTATTGTTGTTGTTGTTCGTGTTGTTATTGTTATTGCTATGACCACTCTGCTGGCCCCTTGACGTCACCGGACTGGGCGTAGGACTGAAGAGAGAATGTCCAGCCGAATAAGGATGCGCACCTCGCACGTCTATCGGCGAGATCCACATCTCTTCAAGGGGTACGCGCCCTCGGGACTCTATCAGGCCGGGTGTGCTCTGGCAGCGACCCATTGCAGCTGAAAGCCAGGAGTTAGCTAAATTCGAGTATAGCTAGGAAAACATTCTGCATCTCCGTACCGGGCTATGAGCCTAACGTGGCCATCAATATCGATCGTTGCTCGCAACAGGTCATTTGCTAAAGTATGGTATTCATAATTCTTCCCTAAATTGCGCAATGACTTTTTCGCATTGGCTAACGTTCATCATCATGAAATTAAACTGTTCGCGAATCGGGCAGCGAGAATTTCATCGATTTACAAGTTAGTCAATGTGCTACTCTGAACTTTCCGGTGCTCAGCAATATCGAGGAAAAAAAAATACGTCTATATAAAGTATATACAAAATTGTTTCGTCACATTAAAAAATCTTACCTTTTTCCAGTGGCGCGCGCTTGTACTTCTCTAGCCTCTTCACGGCGATTGCTTCTAGACGAACTCTGGCCGCGGGATATTCCTTAAGGACGTCCCACATGTCCTTTTTACTGAGAACGAACAGATCGCTGTATCCGACCGATCGCACGCTGGCTGTTCGCCGATTACCTGCGCCGATGCAGCCAGTTATTTGTTATCGGAGTGCACCAAGCTCCCCGTCCCATCAGCTCACATTCCCTTTTTTTTTTTAATTTTATTAGTTTCTATTTTTCCTTCCCACTCACTTTGTCCGTACTTCCCGTAACTCTATACCACCTACACCCACTAAAAATCCCATTACGTATTAATCATCCCTCACATGATTTCATCCCTATACTCGAGAGTTAAATCAACTCCGTTATCGTCGTGCGAATTTCGCGTAAAATTTTGTCCGCGTTCCGAAAAGGGAGAGGGAAATAAGTCCAGAAAGAAAAAACGAGGAAATAAAAAAATTAGCTAAATCCGCGAAAAAACCGTCCTCCGATTGGGGTTCCGTGTGTTCAACCCTCCCCTCCATACCACCCCCTGGCTTTAACGCCATTCGCTATCGCGAAGGGAACATCCAACGGGATGACGTACGCACTTCGATAAATTATTCGAATGCTATCCAAAAATTCGGACCAACCAACGAAAGTAGAGAACCGAATGAAGAAGTGGATAAATAGTAGAAAACTTGAAAAAAGAGAGAGAAACGCGTCAACTTTAAACCCCAAAATGAAACTTTACGATAAAATTATGAGAAGCGAGCGAAATGTCATATAACGATTCCCAAAATCGAGTACGTTGATTATATCGAGTTTTTAAAATTTTATTTTTATTTTTTTAACATTCCAAAAACTACTGTACGATGCAAAGAAATATATATATATGTATTACTGGATGACTATTACAATATATTACAGTGTAATATGTAACACGTGGATTCGCTTACTGGGTTAAATTTTTTATAAAGAGGTTAGAAAGCGGACTTTATCTACATACGTGGTCTCAAAATTTAATTACGCACGACTTACGCACATACGCATAGTGGTTAATATTCGTAAAGCGGACAAAGACAGAGACAACAAGAGACAAAGGGGGGTGATTCATATAGAAAGGGTGTATTCGTTATGGCACACACTGTACATACGAGGAATAGGCGTGAGCATATAATATACCATATTGGAAATTGACGTTTCCACAGAGCACGGAGAATCGGATGGGGACCGAGATCATATAAGGGTTACGATAAGGTAAGAATTATTTTGCTAAAAATATTTATACTGTGCAGAATAAGAGTGAGTGAAACGTAACGGCAGGAGGACGAAATTGAAAATGGCAAAATGAAAATTGCAACAGACATTTGAAGAAGCACTCTCGAACCATACTCGTTGTCGGCCATGATAATTTAGCTCCAAGTGCATTTTTTACCTTTTCCCTTAGTTCCCATTTTTCGCACTGTACCGTGGATCATTATAATTTTCGACAGTCAACAGCGAGCATTTTTCTTGGTGCGATGGAATTGAAAAGTCACGAGCGTGACAGTTGCGTAACTATTTTTTTAAA
This sequence comes from Trachelus iudaicus, assembly GCA_030142595.1. Taxonomy (NCBI): domain Eukaryota; kingdom Metazoa; phylum Arthropoda; class Insecta; order Hymenoptera; family Cephidae; genus Trachelus; species Trachelus iudaicus. The sequence goes on along the minus strand of JARQTH010000502.1, from coordinate 5,580 downwards.
AACGAATAACGAATAAACTGCTGGACATTTTAGGACCAAAACGGTACTGCGTTACGTACAGTAGGCGGTGATATCAATAATATATATTTCATTATAAGTGACGTATTTTACTATCTACTCTGGCGAAATGTCGAAACTACGTGTAGCAGATGAGATAGAGAAAGAGAGAAGATATAGCGTTTTGAGAGAGGTATGAGAAAGAAAGGCATTACGAAAGAGTTGAAAAGTACGAAAAAGAAAAGCAGTATTCGACGAAGTCGATGAGATCATTCCACCCCCCGAGAGAAGAATAATATTTTGACAAAAATAATATCCGGTGCCACCCCCCCCGTTTTGTTATAGCCAAACTCATCGATTCCGTGGAATTCCGTAAAACGTGAAAGACGAGCGTCATCCCGTATATAATAATTGTGAGATATGAAATTTATACAGAATATATCAGGAATAAATTGTCGTACGAGAGCGAAAAGAAATTCGATAGAATATAATTGGCATTCTAAAGTAGACACGATAAAGATTCTTGAAACGACTCACAGTCGCTCAACGACCCGTAGCCACTGATTTCAATTCGTAACACGTGATAGCATCTACAATCCAATTAAATTCAAAATTCGCCTCAAGTTTCCGAGTGATGAAAATTTCGAAAAATTCGTATTATTCCCACCCAATGGAGTTCACCTCTAGGTCGTCGAGCGAACAGGTGTAGCCCCAATCGTTAAGATGGACAGACTAAATCGGCAGATCGGTCTCATACCGGTTCGACGATTGTGGTAAACAGTAGCGGATCACAAAAAACGCGTAATCGTGAAAGAGCGTGAGGGGGTTACAGCCCACGGGCCCCTGGACTGCTTGGAATATTTACCGCACTCTTTACCTGCAGTCCCCATATTGAGAATGCTGATCTCCCCGAAGTATGAACCAGCCTTCAGGGTAGCCAGGACGGTCTTCCCGTTGTCGGCAACTACTTGCAGTCGACCCCTGTTCACTATGTACATTTCCTTTCCTACCTCACCTGTACAACAAGAAGGAACGACATAGCAAAGTGAGTAAATGATGAATATTCGTAAAGGACCATTCACACAACGCACTTTTATATCCTCGTGAAAACTTACCTTTACGACATATATAATCACCAGGTGAGAAGAGCACGGGACGTAACCTCAGTACGAGTTCGCATAGGAAGCCAGCCTCTGTATTCTGAAAGATTTCGACTCTCCTCAGAGTGTCCAGATGAACGTTAATGGCGATCTCGGCTTTGAGCTTGTCTGTAATTATACATGATAAATATATAAATATATATTTTGATATTTCACCAGCTACCGTGGATGATCTCTCGATATGCAAGACTCAAGAAGAAATCTGATAAACCGTCTGGAGCTTTCGATCGCAAAAAGGCAACGTTGGAAGGAGACTGAAAACTTTTCTCGTATCTCGAGACAAACAACAATATGTATCATCAGTTATTAAACAATGGTTCCAGTTGTAGGGGAGTGTACAGTTTCTCCCTCTGCATAGAGTCTCTCAAAACTTTACTCCAACCGACGGAATGGTTTGCACGCGAATGTCAGAAGCATAAAAAAAATTTCACTGTCGGCCCATACCTTTCACTTGGAATTATGATAAATTCACTTTGATCTCGCGTCACTGTAACGTGACCTTTTCTGACACTTTTTATACAATAAGTATTTTGAGATCGCAAGGAATTTGATATCGTTAATATCCCCGTGTTCGACTCCCCGTCAGTGTCATATGTGTATAGATATACAGTCAAAGTATCAGTAGAGATTCTAGACTCTCTCTCTGGGATATTTCGCATTTCCTATGCCGTCAATGAGTGCGAGAGAGACATACCCATCGGCGATTACGTAAGTGTGAGTGAGACAGTCGTAACGGTCGATCAAATTCTTGTGTCTCTGTCCATTCGGCATTATCATAAATTTTATCGCTGTGTCTGATGAATTTTCATGAAAGTATGTGTCTTCGCATTGATGGCTATCTTGCGAGGATACTTAGGAGAAGTGTTCGCTGACGAAGGTTATTATACGTGGAGGAGACAAGAAGCAGGTCGAATACGAAGGGAGGGTAGGAAAACAAGAAGATCATAACCTGTATCAGTTTCACTGTTTCTCGCGGTAACTGCAGCCTTAATAAATGTCAACGTACTCACGTAATTGCCCATACACTAGGAATATTATGTATTTTCACATTACAGACTTTACGGCTCTCAGACCTCGTAAGGGATCGCATTATCGTTATTACGCGTCTCCTTTACGTATCCGACGATCGTCAACGGGGTCATGAACTTTCTTCTTTGCGTTCTTCCCCTTCTAACTCATTTTAATAACCTCGGTCGGTAAATGGGTGTACTCCCTTTTTTTTCAAATGCTTCGTATCGTTAATCTGTTTTACCTACCGGGAAGACAGCTGACAGCCTTCTCCTCGTCGGAGCACTTTTGTGTCAGCCAAAGATAATCGAACCATTTAATGACCTTAACCTGAAGATGATTGGGCACCCTTCTCATACGCATGTACGTCTTCACACCGTCCAATTTGGCTGTAATATAAAAAGAGAACAATAATCTACGGATTGAAATGCGTGTACGAAAGCATTGTACAGGTACAGTTTCTAGGTTATAAATACAGAAATGACATTTAATCAGTCGTCGAGAGAATTCGTGCGGCTTTCTACGTACATATTAATTATTATCGTATGACAATAAATATGAATAATTAAAAAATTGAAATTCATAATTATCTGTTAAATATTACTAATGCCAGTAGAAAATAGTCTGCGAAGATCGTATCTCCTCGTGACAGTCAAACCTACGAATTGACTTGAAACCAGGTACAGTATTGGGCAAAAACTGTGTAAACTAAGGAGAAACGTCTCGCGTGCGACGCACAGCGACCAACTGGGTGACGGAATATGCCGTCGCGACGCTTCTCGCTTGCCGAATTACGGTAGGTCGTGGACGTCCAGTCGCACGAGCTGTGTAAACTCATCGCTAAGCCAGACTTGTGCAACGCACGGAGTGGTACTTACTGGCCATTTGGCAAATAATATAATAGTTTTGCATCTGAGAAGCTAATGAGAAAAAAACATGGAGAATTGACGAAGGCGCATGGACGATTATTTATTTATAAAACAGCGAATATCAAAACAATAATAAGCTATTGCGTTCGAGGCCTTTATCATATTTATTTTTCTTTTATTAATTATCTTCAACCAACGATCGTATATCTCTATTTTCTAAACGTCGCCTGCTCGCCGCCTATTTTTCTCTAACTTGCCGTTTTTTATCAACACCAATTTTTTCACGACCGGGATTTCAGGATTATAAAATTTTAAGAATTTTATGATCGCATCATAGATTTATGTCGAACAATGCGATACCTGGTTCTTCAATTTTTAGAATTTTATTTATGAATCGGATATCCGGTAGTCCGTCAAGGCATGTCCTGTTGAGTTGGAAAAACATTGGGTACCCTGCGTGAGATCAGTACCGAGCGTGCAAGTTCCTCCAAAAGATTTGGACCACTTTATTTTCTCTCGGCAGATTTGTCAACCGGTAGATAGCTTCCTAGAAAAACATGTATATATACACTCAGGCATTTCTATCCGGAAATAAAGTAGTTTGCTACTAGAAGCATCGAATATCCTAGTTAAACTGGATGTAGGAAAATGCGCAAACTCTTCTCGCGATTTGGAACGAGAGATAAAAATTCTATCCTGATGCTCCGTCACGGAAAAACCATAGCACGTGTTATTAATGCAACGGGACATTTTTGTCATGTTCAATAAATATCCGACGACTTGTATCACGAGTATTGCCGGCTGAGGAAAATCCCCACGGTGCCTGGTGATAAACTTTTGTCACTGGTTGGGAGAGCGATCGATGACGTCAACGGTTGCGTTATTTTTAGTCGCAAGGGGTTGGTCACGCGCTTTTACTCGTCTATGAGGAAGATTGGCACCCCTTGAGTTATCCACTCAACTCATTCATCCCTATAACCGCAGAAAGAGAGGGTATTTCTTGTAGGCAAAGAGATGAAGTCTCTTGTCGTTCTAGACCTAATGTCCGGATCGCTATGAACAATCTGAAGAAAAAAACCACAAAGTAATGGAGAGTATGGCAATATGTAATTAGTATAATATATCCAAAAGAAGGAAAAAAAAGTATGGTTTTTTAAACAAAAGTAACTCTTGGATACGACTTCAGGTGTTGCGTAAAGCTGAAAAGAAAAGCATAGAAGACACAAAAACATTTACTCGCAACAAACTATTTGAGAGAAACAAACAATATTACAATGGAACCTCGTGAAACTAAACATGCATAGGCGATAACGCAAGTGAAAGCGTGCACTTGACAGAAATGAAAGAATCGTTTCAGCATGACAATATGAAAAAATAATAGTTGGGTCAGTTTTGCGCACTTCGTGTAATAACATTTGCACGAGTTCACACGCATAAGCATATCAAAATCCAATAGGTATCCCCAACGAGGATATAGAAATATTGGATTGTTATGACAAATGCGAGTTTCAGTATAAAAATGGGAGATGCTGGTCAGTCAATTATCAGTTGTCTCTGGCACGTTTGAAAATGCGCTTGCCGACGATTTGTATTTCCCTCCTGCTGTGCGGCATCGCGGTCGCATGGCCGACGTTCCCGGGAATTGGAGATGTATCATTGCCGCAAGCTACCGCAGGTATAAACAGCATCGAACTACCGGAAGTTGGTACGTCCTTGAATTTGAACAATGTTAATTCTGCATCAGCGGGAGATACAGTTCGCTCAATCAGTGAGACTTCAAACGATGGACAAAGCTCCAAATCCGTAAGGGTTGTAATACGCAAAGGAACTGATGGATCATCTTCCTCTTCCTCTTCATCTTCATCTTCCTCTTCCTCATCTTCATCCTCAGACGGAGATGAGAGTAGTGGGAACTTGATAGGGAGCGTTACATCTGGAGCCGCAAGCTCTGCAGGAGCTGTCAATCTAAATGGTAAGTTAAGCAATGTTGACGGTAATATTCGCACCTGGTACTGAAGCAGGAAATGTAACTAATTAATTGAAATGAAATCAGGCATTGCATTATCCCCTTCGCATGGAAAGGGAGGTTCATCGTCCAGTGCCAGTGCTGCTGCTCAAGCTGCTGCTCAGGCCATCGCAGCATCCAAATCGGCAAGCAGTTCGGCTTCAAATGCTAACGCCGCGGCCCAAGCGGCTTCCCAAGCCAGATCCGCATCCAAATCGGTAAGCAGTGCGGTCTCAAGAGCTAAGGCCGCCTCCCAGGCCGCTTCTCAGTCCAGCTCAGCAGCTAACTCGGTAAGCAGTGCGGTCTCAAAAGCTAAGGCCGCCGCTCAGGCCGCTTCTCAGTCCAGCTCAGCAGCTAACTCGGTAAGCAGTGCGGTCTCAAAAGCTAAGGCCGCCGCCCAGGCCGCTTCTCAGTCCAGCTCAGCAGCTAACTCGGCAAGCCAAGCGGATTCAAGTTCTCAGTCCGCTTCTCAATCCAGCGCAGCATCTAATTCAAATGCTCAGTCCGCCGCCCACGCCGCTTCTGGATCCAACACAGCATC
>JARQTH010000501.1:7993-23136 GCA_030142595.1 Trachelus iudaicus | reverse complement strand
TGGAATTAGGGAAATATAAAGTTGAATATCGCTCCGCTTATACGTTCCGCGATACGTATCCCGTTGCATTGTAGAATAGCCTGTAGCCAAAATCGTAGAGACTTAGTAAACGCTCGGTTTTAAAAACGATTTTCTCCTTCTTGATTGGAGGATCCAAAGGAATTAGGTAAATATGCAATTGAATATCGCGCCGCTTATACATATGTTCCGTGTTACGTGTTCCGTTACATTATAGAATGGTCTTTAACATCAAGTAATTTCACAACCGTAACATGATGCCAGTAACAATCGTGATGAGAAAGTCACGTGTTGCGATCACGCCAAGAGCAGCTTTTTTTCATTTTTATAATCAAGAGTTGTTTCCTACAAGAACGCCTGCCCAGTGCACAAATCCTCTAAAAAGTATCATGATTTTAACTCATCTAAAATCGCGCGACGTCTCAATAAATATTTATTTTATTTCAGTTGCGTACGTATGTAATTATGTCAGTTGTATAGTTGAATCATTAAGCAGTGAATCTGGGTCAATTCGTACCAGACTAAATGGTTCCATAAAATAATCCTATGACAATTTTATCCCTAAATAAAATAATTAAAGATCTGAAAATTTATAATTATACTTCGCTAAGACCTATAAAAGACTATAGACTCCGTTCCTGCACCCTGCTAGGGAGCTTTCCTCTGCCAATCTGCCGTCTCGATTTCTTTAAACTATTTACAAAATATATCGCATTATTGAAGTACACAGCCATGTTAATCTAAGCTAACCATTTACAAACCCATCACCTAGCAGAACACGATTTTTGTTTTAAACTCGTCGACGATATTTTTATAACTAAAACGCCATCAGAATCAAGAATAATATAGATATCAGTAAAATTAAAAATTCATTAGCCTCTCTTGATTAAATTTGTGGCGAAAAATTGTAAATATGAGTATACGCAATACATTTTTCAAGTTGCTTAGTATTTCACACGATGCGAACAGAATTCCGTACTCATTCTGCAATGTCGGAAAAAAAATTGTCAATGGTTTATCAATCTTTACGTGATTTAGAATTAAACTTTCTCCAAATATTTTCTTAATTCGAAAAGCCAACAATGGACAGTGATCATTTGTTACAATAATTAAATTAAACTTGCCAATATACATATAATTTATTTAAAATTATCAAAATCCCAAGAAAGATTGTTGATCCTTTTCATAAATTAATTGAAGGTGTAAGAATTGTGTATCCCGGCGGAAGGTCTACTGTTTAGACCACAACCACCCAGATAACCCATAATGTGCAAAAGTCAATTGCAAGGCGTCTAATCGCACAAAAGTTGTCTAAGACATCTTAAAGATGAGTGATAGACATATGTGTTATCTGGGCAAAAGATAAATCCAAGCGAATTTTCCATTTTTTTGTATTTTTTGTTAATGTTCTTGACCGACTTGCCAAAAATCCTCTTCGCGATGTTCTTTTCTAACAAAACCAAACCCCTACCAAATTTCAGTCGAATCGAAAGTAGTGGCTTTTTGGATATTCAGCCCCCAACAAATTTGTCGTTGGGCGTTGTCCTTAATATTAAAAACGCTTAAAGACTCAAGAATGATCGATAGATTATATCAGAGTGATAGCACAATCAGTTCATTGAAATACTAAATCGCGCTAGCACAGAATCGAGCAGTGTTATCCAGCTATTCGAGTAACATCGCAGGTCGATGACTGTTGGCAGTTTTAAAGCTCACGCGAAATCCATTTAAAGTTTTCATTGATTAGGAAATATGCAAAAAGAAGATGTGCAACGAATTTCCCAAGAAAGGTCTGCTGAAGAGGAAAGACAAGCACCTCCATACACACCATACTGGACGCCGAGCGCTTACCCAGGAATGACATCATCACCACAACCTGGGCCGCAGCCTCCGCCACCACAGTACAGTCCATACCCCGATGCTGTATACGGCATTCCTGGTTCGTATGCGATTGTGTAACTGCTTATAAGTGCTTTAATAGTATGTTAGACATTTTTAACAAATATTTATAATATTTTCACCATATACTTTCATGCCAGTGCCGATTTATTTTTTTCGAAAAGCTGTTTATAAAGCTTAGATTCTTTTCATGGTAACAAACTTATATTAATCATATTAAAAAGAGTCGATTAAAGTAGATATGCTTAAAATTTATTTTTCCTTTGAACGAATAATAATGTATTTAGGTAGTTCCACTGTTCACATTATTTCCACTGCGTCATCTCTGGGACCTGAACCGACTTCGATGTTTTGTCCACATTGTAGGATGTCGATTACAACGAAAACTTCATGCTTTCCATCATGTACGAATCACTGCTGCGCATTCTTTTTCTGTTTGATCGGGTCAGTATTTCTTGATTATTATACTTTTAGGCCCGTACTCATACCTCTCTTTTAGCGTTAAGAGACGTCTATTAGTATCTCCTATCCTTTGTGTTTACAAATGATAACAAAGGATAAGAGAGACTAATAGACGTCTCTTAACGCTAAAAGAGAGGTATGAGTACGGGCCTTAATCTTTTAATAAATAAATGCACTTTGAACAGATGTTTACTTTCAGATTGTGGCCATGTATGCCATTTGCATACTGCTGTTTCAACAATATCATTCATCATTGTCCTAACTGTAAGAGTAGCATTGGAGTTTATGCGCCATAAACCGAAAAGTTTTTAATACTTGTATTCGTCAGGAGATTTTGACGAGTCTTTTGTTTTTCTATCACTAGATGAGAAATAAACAGAACTTTCTTTTAATTAATTCCTATTTTATATGTTATATATAATAATTACCTAGGGCATAGTACACTGAGAAAAAAATTAGATTGCTCAACTAAATACGTGCAATTAAATAACAGTTTAAATGTTCAAACTATGAGATAATTATTTCAAAGACGAAACTAATGATTCAAAAACGCAAATATCAAATATGTATACCTAATTTCACTAATGTGAGTTATTTGAATGAATTAATTGAAATAAAGACCGTTCTTTATTACGTAAAATAAAGTAGATTCGTCTCGAAACAAATATGCAATTGCTTGAATCTGTAGCAGAGTATGGATAAGCCAATTATTATTGCTTCATTTAAGCTGCTACTGCGTAGTTGTGGTGAACACTTCTTTCATTAAATTTTTGTTTTTGTTTTTCTTTAAGGATTAGCTTCATTAATACTTTTATTTTTCAAAAAATAAATTAGAGGAATAAAACAATGTTTTCTTTATTGACAGTAACCACAAATGATACGGTTAATCTCATATTTCATTGAATATCAACTAAAGTGTCAGAAAATCAATGGGCTGCAATTAACAAGCAATGGATAAACAGCAACAGAGAATTACATATTTCGTTAATTTAACCTCAGACGTATTTCACCTAAACTAATAATAACTAGAATAGACTTCAACTTGTATGTTTCAGAAGTATTTTTATGTTATTCAACAGATTTCTGGTTTACGTTAAATGATGTTTATTTGAATGTATCTTAGATTAGTTTACTTCGAGGTATTTGGGATTTCAACCATTTTAATCCTATAACCATAAACTTTCTTAGTTAATATATTTAAAAAAGAATTAAATTGAGAAAATAATTCCTTGCTGACATTTTTTTTTCATAGTATGAATACTGGCGAAGTTTTATTTTATTACATAAACATTTTATTACAGACCCTGTATTTAGTTATTTCGTTTCCCTAATTAGTAAAACCATATTATTTAATAAAATCAGTTTTTCTTTAAATGGGACAAAATCATGCATAAATAAAATAACTTTCAGGCAGTTTTGATTAACACTTGACCAATTTGACTAACCTATTGTCTTTGCTGACAATCGCGTGATTTTTCAACTATGAAACAATCCGTTAAAACTGTTAACACATACTGTTAGCCAGCCGCAACCACAGGATTTAGTAAAACCAAAAAAAAAGTAGTAAAAATTGGTTAATTCAACCAATTTTTTTTAAAGTACGATATCGTTAAAACATTCACATAATGCTAATTGAAAATAGAAAAATAAATAAGGTTTTTAACAAAAAATGATTTGCATCTTTCCACTGGTAGTTTCATTAGTGACAAATATAAAAAAAATAACAAACAATGCGTTACAGTTCGTAAAACAAAATAATCACATGCCATCACGATTACACTTTCATATGAAAATCAACATCTGTGAAGGCAGTCTCATCTTTCTCTTTATTTTATTCTAACGTGAGAAACAATGTCACGCACTGACTCTTGCACCTCAATTAAATTTCCTAACTTTCACAGATTTGCTGCCTGCTTGCGCAATGGCACAATCTCGTCTAATCCCTTTCCAGTCCGCAATGGCTCCTATTTAATTCTTAGTAGAGGAACCTGCATGCTTAGTAGATCTCCCATTCTCATTTGAAAAAATGCGAAGTCCTGAGTATCTTGTGATTACAATTTTTTGTTTGGTGATAATCTGTATTCCATTAAAAGCATGGAAGACTCGCGAATTGTTCTCCAGCAGATCGCTTCCACCGAGAAGACGACTTTGGCAATTGGGACAAGAATTTCAAGAACAACAGGTAGGCCACTCCTCTGGAAAGACGACACATATGCCAAGAGGAGTCCAGAGTATTCCAGCATTCTCGGAAGGAAGCAATACTGGTAGAGACCGAAGATGTAAGTTATTGTTACTAATTGTTATATAATATAATAATAGATAATAAGTCATTGTTTACAGTTCTGTCGTTGTTCACTCTGGTTCAATTTGGAAATGATCTTTGTGGAGGATTAAGCGGGGAAAACGGAACGTGTCTCTCATCCGCGGAATGTTCACAAAGAAGTGGCGTTTCCAGTGGCGTCTGCGCTAACGGCTACGGAGTTTGTTGCATTGGTAATCAAACTTGAGGTCTTCAAAGAGTATTATATCTCCTGGTATACCTAATGCAACTAAATATAATAAAACCTGATACTTTGACGAATCGGTGTTACAGTTACAGTATCCTGTGGCCAAACAATCAGCAGCAACAACACTCACTTTGTGAACCCGAATTATCCATCCACCTTTGATGCGACGGAGTCTTGCCAACTGACCATTCTTAAGTCTCATCCTCAAGTTTGTCAGTTCAGGTAAGATGAAATGTCTATTTTTGACCGTTATGAAGTTTCAAATACAATGCACGTACATGGCAAGTAATACTTATACTAAAAAATACTTATGAGTATCAAACTTTGGGCTTATACATATATCTTCATTTCCTATCTAAAATCTGTTATAAGTTAAAAACTGGGCATTGTACTTAAAATTATAATGCAGGATAGACTTCTTCCATTATCTGTCTGTTATTTGTTAGTCATTCATGGTTTTTAGACTGGACTTTCTGCAATTCAAGTTACGAGGTCCGGAGACCATCAATCATGTTTGCACGTCTGATCAATTCATCGCGTCTGGAAGTAATCCAGTGCCGACTATTTGTGGAAACAATAATGGGAACCACAGTAAGTGCTAGAATAGTTAAGAATGGAACGAAAATGTATTTTGAGAAGTACTACAGTATTCCAATATGTATATTTTATAAAGTGTACATCGATGCTGGAATCGGACAGACAAATCCTGTGACTCTGACATTCGTCACCAGTGGAAGTTCTTTCGCTCGCTCATGGAAAGTGCGCATTTCCCAGATTCCATGTAATAGCCCTGCCAAGGCTGATGAAGGCTGTCTCCAATTTTATACGGGAGTTTCTGGGCAGATTAAGTCCTTCAACTACGATGCCATCAATGGCCTACAATTATCCAATCAAGATTACAGTATTTGTATTAGAATGGAGCGAAACTTTTGCGGCGTACAATACATGAGCTGTCAAGAATCTCGTAAGAGAATTTCTATAACTATTCAAATTTCTTGTGCGCTGACATACTTTAACCTTATTTGATGTTCATATTTTTCTTTTCGAATAAGTCTCGACGTCAGATGTAATGGCACCTGGAGTGTCGCAAATGATCCCAAGAAATGGATTTAGTTTGACCGGAAATACACAAGCTATTCAAATCGCCTCAATGACGGGAGCTGCTTGCCAGACAGATTGGCTAATGATACCGTGTGTTTTGAATTTAAATAGACTGGGAAACATTGGGTTTGCTTGCGTTGATCGCATCTGCGGTGGCACATTTGCTGCTGAGAGCCAGAGTCTCAATTCCTCCTCGGTTATAAGTAAGTTCACTTCACTTAAAATACTCCTCAGTTATTCTTTTCTTAATATTATAAAGAACCTCGTTACTCAGTTTTGATCATTCTTTTTAGGTACAGTAAAACCATTCAGACTGGTTTTTCACACGGACAGTACGGAGGCTCCAAACGACGTAAGTAACCGAGGTTTCTGTCTGAACTACGTGCAGCAGCCTTGTACAACAAAGCTGTAATGAAGTCATATAAATATGAGACGAGCGGGAAGGACAGAAAGAGAGACAAAGAAAATGAAAAATCACACGAAAACGCACATTTATTTTATCAAACCAATTTCATGTAGTCCGAACACTATTGTTATTGGGTTCCAGTCACAGACATTTGGAGTCGTGCTCTTCCTTATACCAATCTCAAGCCTGTGTCAAATTTTAAGACTTAAAATTAAACGTGAAACAGAGATTTTAGATGATCATTTAGAAGTTCAAGCTAATTGTGAGATCAAATCGTAGGGTGAAACTTATTACTGCATCACGTTTAAAATACATAAAATCAACACTCCTGTCGACACATGACCCTGAGGAGATAAGAAGATCAGTAGAATAACTCTAGGCTTTATAATCAGGAAACTCCTCAATATGTTGTTGTCATCAGTGGCAAATTACCAGTGTAAGCATCGCCTTTGCAACATATGTGACTTCAAGTTGTCAATGCATGATATGTACCACTATTCCCTATGTGCGTAATAATACAGTTAAATGTTAATGAGGATGTATAGATGTATGCATATAAGGTTGGTCAGTAGAAACGCACCAGCAGAAGTTGGCCGCACGTGGCCGACATGGCAGTGTGGCCTCGTCAAAAAATGACATGTGACTATGACTGATTCCCATAAACGCAAACTGACAGTTCCCATAGGAATAAGATTGTTGAAATATTTCAATAGTCAGGTTACTAAAATAATTAATTAATATTGTAATGACAAAATGTAATATCAGTTAAGATTTATTTTCGCAACAGATTTTTTTGCTGCACTTTTTTGTTATAAAGACATTTCAATTAATTGATTTTTCAATTAATTGCAGCATTGTATTGCAGAATTGCAGTTGTGATCATTACTTGGAAATATAAAAATTGTGAATATTTTAAATTTACATTGTTTTAATTGCAATCTGTTGTAAAAATAAATCTTAACTGATATTACATTTTGTCATTGCAATATTAATGAAATATTTCAGTAACCTAACTATTCAAATATTTCAAAAATCTTATTGCTATGCGAACTGTCAATTTGCACTTATTGGAATCGATCACAGTCAAATGTCATTTTTTGAAGAGGCCCCACTGCCGTGTCGACCACTTGCGGTCAGTTTCTGCTGGTGCGTTTCTACTGACTAATCCTGTATAGAACAACTATATGAGAGTCATGATTTGAAACATACATGACGCAGATAATATGAATGTACATTACCGTGCGTATTCATTATGTATTTGTACGCACAAAGCGAATAGCAGTGTATGAGGCGCCATCTTTGCTTAGGTTATCATTGAGAATTCCTCAGTAAACATGAGAAGCATCGACATAAATATACATACATTCATACATAGAGAAAAACAAATAAAACTGCATTGTCTAGCAATGCAAGGAATACACAAACTTTTTTTATTCCTCTAATTATCCACATTCGAATATATTAGAATAATCTGATATGTATTACTCTGAATTGTACTAAACTACACATACACATGTTTAAGCCACATGAATTCACGTGGTCACCAGAAAGTTATACAGTAAAATTAATAGAATATTGTACCTTTATATGTACATACATATTAATGTACATATAGTATAATATGTATATGAAAGGGTGATTATCGGGTCCATTTCGGGGTTGTAGAGGTTTATATGGGGACTTCTTGTACATTCGGGGACCGGACCCGGTATTGTTCTAGATAAAAGGGATGATGCGGGTACTGGTACCCATAATTTGCTCTATGTATAATGTACCTTCTGGGGACCGAGATATTATACTGTATACGCAGTCAACTTTAGCACGGATAAGGCGACAACAATGTTTATGATATTTTGAGAATCCTTAGATTCATCAGGAGATAAAATATTAATGTTAGAACGGTTTTTTTTTACGAAAAGAGCGCATAATCTCGCATGTGCACACAATTAATATGACGTTTGCATAATTTGCAGTTTGCTATAATATTACATTTTTAATGCTGCAATGTATCGGTACATGCCGGGTCCAGCTTGAGTTTTGTAAGGGTAATTGCGGGGACCAATCTGTTTTTTCTACAGTCGGTCCCCGCAATGACTCTTGCAGAATCAGAAACGGTATTGATATCTACCGTTATATATTCAAACGAAACGTTTTGCACAATTATTTGCCTTGCGATGGTACAATCAAACGTATTTAACATGGCAATGTCTAAGTATTCAAGCCACCGAATTTACTTACGACTTCGTCGATTTATAGTCAATCAATTCATGTGTGAAACGAGAACAATGCTTTAGATATTTTAAGTTTTTAGTTATCGTCCATGCATAAGGACTATCCTTCCTCCTGATGACACAGAATCGCTTATGTACGAGTCACAATTGTTATATAACTTGTTTTATTCGACATTCGGCAGAGAAATTAAATTTTTCATTCTGTATTGTAATGGCACATATGCTACAGGGACCAATTTTTTGTTTGTATTGTCGGTCCCCGTATTCACGTATACAACATAAAAACCAGTAACGAGATGTACCGTTACATATCGAAACGAAAAACTATCACTCTTTTCGCGAACTTCGCAAGTACGTGATAATTAATTCTGATAAAGGTTCCGTAGCATTGCCATGCATGATTATTTTCCTTGCGGATTTGCTATAGCAAAGGTTTGCAACAGTGAAATGTCAAAATGGTCGAGCAACTGAACATGGTTATGGCTACTTTCATTCACAGTCAATCTGAGAATAAATCAAAGGACAATAATGTTTGCGCTATTTCGAGATTTCTTAGATTCATTAGGTGATAAAATGCTCGTGTTACATCGGTTTCAGGAATAATTAATGCGATATATTTACGATCTGGGAGCCCGCAATAACCGTTATTACATTGTACCTGACATCGATAACTACCGATACAATACAAAACGTAAAATAAAAACTCACATATGTATGCATTGTTAGGAAAATCGTGAAAATAAACACGTTCAATCCTCTTATTTTTCAAAAATGTGATATAAATAAATTCGGTCCCGATATGTATCGATCTATAGATACCAAAGGTCCTAATATTGACCAATTCATATAAATACCTAAAAATCTTAAATATGTTCTTCGATAAGGTATACATAGTGATATCGATGGTATTGTATACCATCGAATCCAGTTTTAGATTATTGTATACTTGATTTGAAATATGTACACTCGGACCCCAAAATACCTTTTCCTAAACATATATACATATATATATACAAGGTGATTCACAAGAAGTTACCGATTCGAATGTGGCTTAAATTTGGCATCGGTGATTGTGATCCTTCAGTGATTAAGATCATCGAGCAATGACGATAATGACAAAGCCAGAATTGTAAGGAATATTATCATCATTGATTAATGAGCTTGATTATTGCCCAAGCTGAGCCGCATCCGAATCTGTAACTTCTCATGAATCACCTTGCATATACAGGGCGAGGCACTTAAAGTGTTACAAACCTTAGGCGCCTAAAATATCGGCAATGTCGAAAAAAGTTTCATATGAAAGTGTTTCGAAAGGAACGAAGGGAAAGAATATGTCGAACATGTGCGCAGGTAACTCCAGAAATGTTAGTTGCAATTCGACGTTACTTTCATGTGAGAGTGAGCAAACGTCTATAAGTACACGGTTACTATTTCGAGCATCTTCTTACATAAGAAAGATAAATTTTATTCGATTCGATTGTGGAATTTCATTATTTCTACCCTCGTGTGATCTTGCATGACCTTGTATCATAGGTCTTTGAATTTGTCTCATCGCCAGTTCTCGTAATATGAAAAATCTCTTCATTTTATTTGAAAAACGGAAAGGTGACCTTAACCCAGCTCCGGGCTTCAACTGGAAAAAAAAAATAATGGTCTCATACTCCCTTCATATCGAACAACTTTCATACCAAACTTTTTCCGATATCGCCGATAACTTTGGCGCGATAAGTATGTAACATTTTAAGTGCCCCACTTCCCACTTTGTATATGTATATGTAGAGAAAGACAGGCTGTCGGACGTGAATATGAAACTCAAACTAAGATCCACACAGTGCATATTCATCTACTCTCATCTTCTTCGAAAGTCATTACACTGTCCATTGCAAACAGAAGCAGCACGTCAAACTGCTTGTCACATCTAAGATGACATCTCCTTCGCCTTCATGAAGTAGGTAAGCATATCGATCGGTAGCGGAAACACAATTGTCGAATTCTTTTCAGCGGAGATTGTATTCAAAGTTTGAAGGTAGCGTAGCTGAAGAGCGGCCGGAGAGTCTCCGATCACTTCGGATGCTTCTCTAAGGGCTCTGCTGGCCTTTTGCTCACCCTCAGCCGCTATCACCTATTGGTAGAGAGAAAGACAATTAGATAAAAAGACACAAGAAAGTTCATAAATTAGTTGGTCAATTGGTCAGTTAGTTGGTCCAAAGAGGTACTGACCTTTGCACGAGCTTCTCTAGCTGCCTCTGCCTCGGCTGCCATTGCCCTTTGCAACTGAACAGGTAGACGAACATCCTTACTGAAGTTGAGAATAGGAAGAAAAATAACAAGTGCAAAATTACAACTGCCGAAATATTGCCCATGCACAGGACTTCGTGTACGCAAAGACACTTACATTTCAACACGTTCGACCTTGATTCCCCAAGTATCAGTGGCTTCATCTAGGGATATTTGCATGTTTCCAGAAATTGTTTCACGCTCGCTGAGGATCTCATGAAGTGGTCGTGTGCCCATAGTGTTCCGCAGGGTAGTCTGAGCAAGGAGTCTTGTGCTATGATGAGCATTTTCCACGTTGGCAATTGATATCGTTGCGTTGTTTACTCGATAATAAACGACAGCGTCGACGGAAACCGTCACACTATCCTTAGTGAGAACCTACAAGAGGTATCGGACGTTTTCTCGATTAGTCATTTTATTTTCTTTTTTCTTACATATGGCAATTGATACGCACTTCCTGTGGTGGGACGTCGTAAGTGCGCGTTCGTAGATCAACGCGAGCGTAGCAATCGATGCAGGGCAGTATGAAGAAAATACCTGGAATATGTATGCTCTTCACAATCAGCCCAGTGTACTACTTGTTAGAAATTTCAAGGAATTGTTGACTAAAGAGAATCGCTAGTCAATTCATGGGAATAAAAAGATTCGATACGTTGAACTGTTATTTTAATAAAGTATTTGATTAAGGAGGGCCTACCTATGTGAACTACTAAAAGTACCTAGCATTATTCATTTAACTGTAATGTATAAATAAGTATCACTTCCATATGCAAATTTGACTTAGTTTTCTACGTATATTGGTATACATGCAAACGAAACAACTCTTTTTCATCATAAATTGAAAACTGGATTTTCAATGAAGTTTTATAACGTTTTGTAAAGTCATAAGATTCGCTCTAAATATTTTATCTTTCGATCGAAAGTCAAGCTTTTTTTGGTTTTTCATAAGACAGAAGTACTGAGTACGTCGATTTAACGCCATATTGAGAAATTGAGTACTTAGAGTGAATTTTATGATATTCTAAAATGTCCTGCGATCATCGGAAATCGAACTTTGAAAACCCAATGCCGTACGTGGAGGCGATTTTTTTAACTTGTAAGGCTCATGTTTCATTATAAGTTTTACTTGAAGCAGCTTAAGACTATCAATTTGAAAATTCCACTACACGTGCTTCAATAATATCCAATATAGATTAGGGAATTCGATTTAAAAAACCCAAAGTGATCTTATCCTGACCGTCGCATCGCCATCCAACGTCATACCAATCGCATCATCTTGCTCCCCCCCCCCCCCCAGAACCAAACAACTTTTGTCTTAAATATTTTTCTCAACAATGCATTGTTTCAGAGATATTCAGCTAGAAGATTTTCAAATGAACACACGGTATAGCAATATACGTAGAAAACTGAGTCAAGTTAGCATACGTAAATGGTACTTATTTACAAACTACATTTAGTCGAACAATTATATATAATTGTGAATTTTTATTTATTTCTAATAGGATATATGTATATGTATAGCAGGCCATCTTTGAGTCCGACTTATAAATATGCTTCAAAGTCTCTCAATTTCCTTGTATACAACGAAAGGACCTTCTTAAAGTAGCCACTACGTTGATGAAAATTGAAGATTAACATTTGCCATGAAAGTATGTCGTTCAGTACGATGTAGCACATTTTTGAGCGACATTTCAATATTACTGATCGTCTACTTACTGAGATCTACGGAATTAAAATACACAAAATTGCATTATATAGATATACTTCATATGTAAAAACAACTATATTTTTTTCTGAGATCTCAGCGTTTAGGTGATGAAAGTAGATGATAGTTTTAAGAGACACTCCTTTTAAATCGAATATGACTGCGATGATTTTTTGATAATAAAAAATTTTGGACAATTTTAATCCATTTTTACTACGTTATTTAGGGAATATGTGATGTGATTCTTGAAAATTGATTGATCTCTATCCCTTCACTTGTCTCAAATTGAATACCTTACGTAGAAAATACTTTTGTAACGAACGATATACAGGGTATTGACCGAAATAACAATACTACAATATTATTATGACGGTGCTGATGCCTCCTTAACGTATATACCAAGTTTCGTCCAAAGTTGAAATATGGTTATATTTCCGTGATAGCCCATATATGAAACTTCGTTTTCAATATCGAATTCTTAGACCATAATAAGTTGAGGCATCAAAACTTTAATTACGTAGATTCTACAGGACTGCCTGAAGAAGAGCATACTACTTGGCGTCAGTTTCAACTGGAATTGGTTTAATTCTGACAAAAAAAAAAACGTTTCTGGTGTCCCCGTCCGATTCTGATTGTTTTTCGGTATGTTATTCTTCATCAAAATCTGAGGGACACATTATTTTTATGGGCAGAAAAACGGTATTAAGGGGTGAAATCAACCCCCCAATTTAGTTACCTCCAACGGTAGTTTCGCAGTTTAGCATATTTCCAGTTAAGATATTTAAATGAAATCAATTGAAAAATCGTGCTAATGGGGAATACTGAAAAATACATTTTGTTCGATTCTGATGCTATGAAAATATAAATATTTGTAGGGGTTAAAAGTTGCAAAATTTTTATAACAAAAACTGTCTATCGTACTTTAATGGAACGAATTACTACCTACCAATTAGTAACTACTCCTACACATGTACAACTAAGTTTCCATTAAAACCGCATTCTTTTGCTTAAATTTGCCTTTCCAACTATTACAAAATTCTTTGTATGCATTAATTAAGGAACTTACTCCCTTCAATAATATTCGGTTACATATTTTACAACCCCCCCCCCACCCTTAATACTGCAATAATGGTAATTATAAAAAAAATGTTTAAACACAATGACTTCTTACACCAAGAATACCGAATGGCCGCAATATTATTGCATTCTGGGATTTGATAATGAGATTCATAGATTTCTACGGAACCAAAATCCACATTATTTTTAAATTTTTCAGGCTTCACTCTTGGATAACCACTTCTGAACCAAGTGACATAAATATCGTGATTGAACAGATTGAAATACATATCGTGAGGATGATAAATTGATAACTGATTATGAGTCAGAGATTGCAATTTAATAATATTATTTCTCGAATGCAAATTAATATCATAATTCATTAATAAAACATTTTCAGAAAAAATTAAAATCCAGAATCGATTTCAACGACGTCCAGAACCCTTGGAAATATGATAAGAATGCTGCCAGACGAGGGTCAGAATACACAGAGGTGGTTTTTGTAAAACATGCAATCGATAGTTATTGAAGTGAATAAGCTCCTCAATTGACGCATAAAAATAATTTTGTAATACTTGGAAAGGCAAATTTAAGTAAGATAATGGGGGTTGACCGAAAATGTGGTTGCACGTGTAAAGCAGTAGTTCACTTCTTTAACGAAGTATTTTTCGAAAAGCGCAGACACGTATTTTCTATTTCTTTTAGGTCTTTCAAATGCAATTGGTTTCACGAAAATACGATTTGGTAATAAAAATGTCACAACCAAGATCTTATACACAGGTCAGGGCACTCAGCGGAAATGGTCTTGCCGTTTGGTACTCCGCATTTTAGTTCGGATTAGGAGGCGCTAGTATCGGAGGAGCCTGTTTGTACGCATACGCAATCACCCGGTTTTTTCATCCTTAATTCACCCCAACATAGCTTGTTAAAATGTTACAAACTTTAGAATCATGATATAAGCAAAATTTGGATATTCCTGATGTTTATAATGGTACGATTGATGATATGTTAAGTTCACATCATTTCTCTTTCCCTTGCATAAAGGAAAATGGTAGTAATGAATAGATAGACGAATAGATAGAAATAATAAAACATGGCCCTATGCATTATTATTGCGGACCGGCGAGGCCTGAACGGAAAGTCTTGCACCAGTCCCTAAGGACCGGCGTGGTCCTTAACGTGTTAAGGAATGCGTATGGGCCAATCCTCTCACCAGATCACGAATGCTCAACATGAAAAAATAAAAGTGTTGTAAAGAGGAAACTAGCCAAATTTTATAAGTATTAAGTAATGAATAAAGCATTTATATATATTACTAGCCGACCCGGCAAACGTTGTTTTGCCATATAAATTATATTTAGTGAATATTTTGGTTGTTAAATAAAAAATAACGAAAATATTGTGAGTTTGTGGGGATGGGATCTATGGCAGAAAGAGGAATGGAGCGCTGTAGACGATGACCGCCGATAAAAACAAAAAAT
>JARQTH010000498.1:248979-304469 GCA_030142595.1 Trachelus iudaicus | reverse complement strand
AGCGCAAGTTTTGCGATACGCAAAGTATGCTCTATGTGACGGCAGCCTGAGCCTTCATGCGATTAGTTTCATAGTAGTACCATTCCGAGCACCGTAACCGAACCGTTATTTCTTTCGGTTGCAGTCCCTGCTTTTTATACCAAGTCAAAAGTCGAGAGATTTATAGACAGACTGAAACTTCAAGAACGTGGTAAATACCGAAAATTAGAGAAGATCTGTATCAGAATTGTTTGTCAATCAACACATTCTTGATTAGTGGTAAAGAATAAAAGTTTGTTAATGAAAGAATGAGCTATTTGAATAATTTTGTAGCTGTAGATAAATATCGATCAATCGGCAACATTCAAGGATCTACCGGTAATGCTTCATGGCGCCATCTATTGGTTGACAGATTAACTGTCACTAGAAGTGTCTTGGCTGCGCCCATGTAGTTGACAGGTGGACTGCCTAGAGGCGTGTAGCTTTGTTTTTTAAACAACTACCCTTTCATATGACTATTCGAATAAATATGCTCGACTCGACCAAGAAAATAGGAAAAGTAAGACAAACGCAATAGAAAGTGAGAGGGGACAGAGCGAAACGAGAAGAAACAAAGGAAGGTAGAAATAAAGAAGTTAAGAAGTAGGAAAGTAAGGAATAGGGGTATAAAAGTACAGAAGAAATAAGAAAAGGGATAAATCAAAAAGTAAAGAATGAAATATGAAGAATCAAGGAAGTAAAGAAGAAATAGATATAGAAATAGAAGAAGTTTGGAAATGGATAAGAAAGTTGATTCCAAGAGACCAGTATAGGGGACAGGCTCGAGGAAGAATGAGCGCTCCGAGTCCAGCCACTGCCTCGAGTGCTCCCCACTCCCCGGCTCCTCCCACTCGCCGAGTCCTGCGCGACGAATTTGCGCGCACACATTTTTGGGCAACTTCCAGTACTTATAAATATGCTTGGCTAGAATTTCCGATATCTAAGTGTTAATATTTTACTTTAGTGAGTTAAACTATTATTTTAATGTTCCAAACACCTAATTTATTAATATTTCAATTTGAACGTAATTTATTTTCGGTATTCTACAATTTCAATTCAATTTTTATTTACTCCGTATATTCTGCGAGATTTTGATTTAACCTGAATTTTATATTTTGAATAAATTTCGATAGTAAATCAAGATCCAATAATATTTAATGAAAATTGAGATGCTACACGGGTGTCAAGTTCGCACTGCTCTTTCTTAAAAATTTCTTTAAAATATTTCAGCAATAGGCTTTTTCAATAGTTCTTGGTAAGTTCTACAGTTCCCAGTCTCGTTCTAAGGGTTGCTTTGGGAACCAGTGGTGAGTAGCGGAGAACCTCTGCCCGCCAAGCTACGCGCTCGTGTTCACGTTTAGCTTGGCTACGGCGGGATTCGCATTGTCGACGGAGGCGATGATCACAAAATCTTACTTCCAGACTCGGCGCTACGATTTAGCGCCATGACTTTAGTATCGCCTAAAACCGTAGGCGTTGTGCGTCTCCCCAGTCATCTCTGTGTGGACGACCTCTTTGTTTTTCAGGGCCGTATAAAGACGTCCGACGTCCCAAATCAGGAATTTTCGTAATTTCTTTGATGCGGTACCTTAATTGAATTTCGGCGGCTACGTAAATAACGTAACATCCGTAGATAAGTGGTAAAGTTCAAATGTACGTGTGGAAACATAAGAGATAACTTGTTCGGTCACATTAAAGCGCAACTATTTTCTGTATAATATTATGACGCGCATTACCTGTGAAATGAAATGGTGCTGTTGGGCCGCCACTCTTGCTTACACGACTTAATATAACACGATTTCACAATTTTTGTGGGTATATCATACGTCAAAAATGTTGTCGATCCTCACTACCCACGACTGCAAGTTGTAACTAGAAAGCATCTACAAAGGGGCACCGGTGCGTTTCAGAGATTATAGATGGTAAGGTGATACGCACGCTCCTGCCTGTTACGGTATCTGTGGAACCGAGACGCCAAGTCTGGGAACGTCATTGGCTGAAACGCTTAAAAAAAAGGTGGATCCCACTATAAGAATGCTATCTCTCTCGTCTCGCAGGTTTACTACTGTGGGCGCGTTCCATGTTGAGTATAGTTCAATGACTAGCACCTAAAATTGCAATTTCAAGTGAAGCCGCTTTATAGTTCGAAAATATTCCGACAGATGGCGGCGTTGAAACCAGTCCTAGTTCCGAAAAAATCCGAAAGAAAATACATTTTTCGGAGTAACTTGTGTTCCACGCCTCCTAACAGAAATTTATGAAACTGCAAGGGTGTTTGGCATCGCCAGCTGGCGAAATTTTCCGGAACTAAAAAAGATACTTCCCGCGAAAATGGATTCTTTTTTTCGCGCCCCCTGCTTTATTTATCATGGAGGTCAGAAGCAAAGTATAAAATAGATTAAAAAATTAAGGAAAGAGGAGAGTGGAGATGATGGATATATGTATGTACATCATCATGTAAAACTGCTGCTGGTGCCACCTTATAGCACCGCTCAGGTTCAGGCTAATGTGAGCTGCCTTACGTGTTGTCATCATTGACATATAGTAAGTACTGGATTGCTCACTGTAGCCACAGAAAGTGTCATCGGGAATAGAAAAGAGAGCAAATCGTAAGGACCGTGCTGTCCTTGGGCAGGAGCGGAATTAGGAATAAGGGGACCCCGCGCAGTAAAATGTATGTCTTATGATAAAATTTTTATACGTACATTCTAAATCTAGACGAAGTAATCTTTCACATAGTTAGTATTTTACATATTACAGTCCTGAACCCCTTCCATCCAGAAACCTCTCGACCAATTGAAAAATGATAGAAAAGGACAGCACGGTCCTTACGATTTGCTCTCTCTTTCTATTCCCGATTACACTTCCTGCGGCTACGGTGAGCAGTCCAGTACTATATGTCGATGGCTGTCATAGATCCGAAGCCTGACGTGTCGTGAGCGACAATGAGCTGCCGGCGCTGAACAGTGCAGTGGGATCAGCTGCGCCTGCGCAGAAGCACACTCATTTCTAACCTAAGTCCTAACGTTAATGCGGAACTCTGATACATAACTCTTCTTCTTTCTACATCCTGCCTCAAAGAACTGCCAGGATGCTTTTTTTTTCATTCACTTGATTAAACTCAGATACGAGCGAGCTACGTAGAAAGAATACAAATTATACACAATTAAAATAAGGAATAAAACCGTGCAGGTAACGTTTTACATTTTTCACATAAATACAAAATCAACTGAACACTCGATACATGTAATATTTCCTTCCCCAATGCAAATGAAGTTTATCAGCACAGATATTTTGTAAATTCAGGATAAACCAGCTGTGCTATTCAATCCGTACATATATTTCCCATTGATTCTACTGTATCGAATATAATTACCTTATTAATAATGACTGCTAACAATCCGATAAAGATCCCATTTAAATAGCCCTTTGATGTAATTCCATTTAATTTAAGCTGCACTGTAAAAATTCTTAAGAATTTCTTCCCCAGCATTGTTGTCCCACCTGCCATTATACAGCTCTAACCCTTTGCCGGAAGGAAAGTAACGATCGAAGCTTCCGCGATACCAAATGAAAACTGCTGGTAATTCTCTGAACATTATGTAAGTGTGCTTCAACGTGTTCGCATAAACGATATCGCGTGACAAGTGAGACTGCGACTATTTTTATTCGAATCTATTTTTTCTTCTTACATTGTACTTATACAACGTGGCTCGCGACATTTAATACGGGAAAACAGTGGAATTAAAAATTAAATAAAATAAAGACTATTCTTTTAATCTTCCTGTCAATTAATTTGAATATATATATATATATATATTTAATATATATAATTTATATCCTTCGGTATATTTATTTTGAGTCTTTATTCAGTAACGATGCTCAGTAAAATACATTACTATACATAATAACATACATTATAGATATATACATAATATCCACAGTGTCGCGAATGGACATTGATCTTCTAAGTGATTCACGATCGATACTCGTGTTTACTTTGAGACGATACAACAGATAGATATAAGAAAAATGCACGTGTTTGAATTAATATGGTGTTTTCCATAAAAACAAGACAAATATGTTTCACGAAACCTTAATTAACTATTTAATTATCTTCTCGATTGGTTATCACCGCTACAGGCTAGATTTTTGGTCGAACTGCAAATCAACAATAACGTACCGCGTGGCGTAAAATTGATACTTTACATTAATCCCAGAAACAAGTACAGAGATAGAGAGAGGGAGAAGGAAAAAGTAAAAGAGGGAAGAACAAAAACAGAGATTATCAACTAGACTTAATGGATATGACGTATCTACAATTTTCGGGATAAAAGACTTGAAAATGTTGTCGACGAGGAATAAACGAAGCAACATTACAATGGAACGTGATCATTTAATCAACAGTTGTGCCCGCAGACTGTCATATTAATTGTCTATCGCTTTAAAATAATGCAAAGTGCCTTGGTGTTTGCATGATCTTATGTTAATCAGAAAATTCACTGGTGTGACCATTATCCCTGTTTCAGACATAGCAGAGACAACGTTAATTAAAGAATAAGAATTAAAATAAGCAACAACGCAATAGGCCAGAGAAACATTGTGAAGGAACCCTTAAAGACTGATTAACTACCTAATGCTAAATAAAACTATCGTTAAAATTTTACTGGCATCGACAATATCATTTCATTCGTTTCGATTGTCATTCCTGTCCCTGTAAAAACTGGTCGTCCAATTGTCACACGACTTCGTTTACATCGAAGAAGAGTTTGAGTATTGCCAAAAAAAGAGAGAATTCATTGCAATTCCCACAGGGCGATACGAACAAGTAAAAGAAAAGGGTTTGTTGAAAGAATATGATAAATAATTTGAAAAATATTCTTCAATTCCCAGCTCTCCTCAGTACCAACTGTAAAAGGGTTGATGTGGAGCAGGTCTGGGTGGCTGTTGAAAACTCTGACTGGCGTAATGGCTGGTAAAAGCTTGATGGGTGTGAGCAGCATGAGGTGCATGTGTCTGTTGAAGTGAGGAAGGTGGACTCGGAAGTGGAACTCGGCCACTTCCGGCAGAAATATGTAGATTCCAAGACGGTGATGACGAGCCAGCTTGGCTCTGCTGGCTGGAGGTTTGTTGTTGCTGTTGCTGCTGCTGCTGTTGCTGCTGGTGTTGAACGGGTGAGACTGAACTGATTGGCAATTCCGCAGTGTTGTTCAACTGTTCCGATGAGGGATTGGAGTTTCCGGAATTGGGACCCATCATCGTCACCAAGGAATTGGGCGTCGGTGGTAGCTGGTGACCGTTGGTCTGCTGGTAGCTGGATGAGACAGGGGGAACTGGCGACGGCTGATGAGCCATGTGAGTACTGGATGAAGTCGGTGGCAGTAGGGATGCTGGATATGCAACCGACGTAGGAAGACTGTAAGTAGGTGTTGATCCAACCGAAGAAGCCAGTCTCGTCGAATCGGCCAGTTGATGAGACATTGTGGTATGGTGGGACGAGTACAGTTCTGGAACTGAAATAATTTTTTTTCTCTAACAATCATCATCATAACTGGTTCCCAGTTCATTTTATTCTTCCTTATTGGCGGCAACAATGGACAATGAACGTCGCTCAACGAAACGTTAAATAATCGAAGAAGTTTAGCTTTCTTTAGACCGTATTTTTGCTCCTTTCCTCATTTATAATAAAGTCCTGGCTAACCAAGCGTGTCTCGTGTCACTGGGATTTTCCTCATTGAATCGAAATCCGTCAGAACCGGATATTGCGTGGATGACGCGGCACCCAACTCGCGAGACACATTTGAAACAGTTCGATTGTTTCGAGTATCCCGGTCGAGAGCGACTTCCGTCGATTGTTGAAAACACACCTGACTGCCAACCGGTTCTATACAGACGCAGACCTTACAACAGTTCTTTACAGTTGTAGGATACTTTTTCAGTTGTCTAATGCTACCTCGTGTTTCAATATCTCGTTTACTTTTTTTTTTCATGTATATATTTATACAAAACTCACCCTGGCTAGAGGAGAAGGCCGCATCCGGCAGTGTCTGGCCGTGCGAATGAGGATGAGGATGGCTGGACGGTACCACGGCACCTGCATGTGGATGCGGCGCAGCTGGTGGGTGGAGAACGTAAGAGGCCGCAGGATATGCTACGGAACCGACATAACCTCCTGAGGTGGTTGAGGACAGTTGTTTCCGTAAACGTGCCCGACGGTTGCTGAACCAGACCTGAATCCTGGCCTCGGTCAACTTCGTTCTTTGGGCCAGTTCTTCCCTGGTATAGATGTCAGGGTACTGAGTCCTCTCGAAGGCTCTTTCCAATTCATCCAGTTGGTGGGCGGTGAAGGTCGTACGACTGCGACGTTGTTTCCTCTTCAGTGGTATTCCCGGTTCACTCTCGCAATCAGACCCAGAACTGGTTTTTCCTGTAATTATACATAGAAAAACCATGTTTGAATCCAAAATCAAAAATGACATGACAAAGAAATTTTTTTTTAACATTTTGTCTATTCAATATCCTCATCGACAACGTGCATATCTGATATCTTTGGTATTTCGTCAAGAGGAGTGTTTCCAAAAATTACAACGTGATCAAGTTTCAAGGTATAATTTTTTACTTTCCGTTTTCCCTGTTTTTTTTTTTCGCTACAGATGACTCTAACTTCGTTCAACATTCTCTGGCTTCTATTTCTTCGTCCTCCCTTCCTTTTGGAATACGCAAGACTGTTTTGAGATCTCGTAGACGCGACTAATCGGCCGCCGACGCCCGACGTCGGTGCCGCCCCACGTGGTAATGCAAATTCGACACGGACGCTATTCCTGTTCTCGGTGTCCATGCTTTTTTCATTTTCCGCCGTCCGATCCGCGTGCACACGATTCAAAAATACCTGATCTTATCGCCGTTACATCGAATTACCTCGAATATCAAAATTTTACCTTGCTCCTGATCTCATTGCCGGTTTCGCAAAATTTCAAAAGAGAAAATACTAGGAGGCGTAATACAAAGTCACAAGTAGTAATCGGTAGCCGTTAGTAATACTAGGTTGCGGCGGGGTATTACCGCTTCTTGCCAGGAAGGCCGTTTAGCCTCCAAGTGGTAATTTAAGATTAATTCCCGATCGGCGACCTGTCGACGATTTTTCATTTGTTCTTCTCGGCTCGATTACCGGCCCGGAATCTTATATTTTTATTACAATTATTGTTATCGTCCAACTCCAGTCCCGCTCCACATGTAATCGCGCATTAAAAATTTCATAGTACCAGTTGGTATTCGATGAACAAAATTCAAGAAAAATAAACCCAACTGTAATACAGAGGGGCGACGCCAAGGCGTCGGTGTCGGAACAAAGACTGCGGTATTGTTTTCCATTTCAATTTGCTGGGTCGAAAAATCATTTTTTTTCGACCCCCCTCCATCCGACCCCTCGTCAGTCCCATGCACGCCACGTCGCTACCTTTCGGGCCCCGACACCTTTTTTTCTCTCCCGCCCCTCCTGCGCCTCACACCCCCTCCTTATTTTTTGCTTCTCCTTCTCTTTCCATTTCTCACTCAATCTGGACCCAAACGCCGGCAGCCCTATCGACTTACGTAGAGTTCGACGGGGGCCCCCTTTCATCTTTGCCGATCGACCTCCTTTAAACGATCGGCCCGATGACCTCTCTTGGGTACACATTTCATTTGTCTTCTAAGACTCTTTGTAAAATCGCCCCCCCCCCTCCCCTACCAACCCTTGTCGGCCAATTGCAGGAAGGAAGGGAAAGAAAAAGGCCCAAGACTCTTCGGAGAACGTGGATCTGTACCGAAATAAAGAAATTTATAACGGCAAATTGACCAGATGAAAATTGGGACTTATTGGTCGTCTATTAGAAAAAAAAAAAACAGATATGCAAAATATATCGAACTGCAAATCACTTCGGGTTGACGTTCACTCGGATAAAGAGAGAGTAGAAAAAAAAGGCCCAAATCTTCGACAGAAATTGCTATTTAATGTGTACACAAAAATGGATCGTTGTATGCGCACGTAGAGAGCGGCGAGAAAATTACAGAGTTGGGACCCACCGGGGCCCGACCTCGCTTGGCTACCGTAGCCGGTTCTCTCGTAGACCGGTAATTTCGGGCCCCGAGAAAATACGACTGATTAATGCGAGCTTTTAATTTATTCGTTCACCGATTTCAGATCGGTATAAGCGTACCACGGATCTTACGAGTGTTTCTAGGTGGTCTGAATTTTCGCCCCAGTCATCGGCCGCGTGCGCCACGCGAAACGCGAGAGATCGATCGAAAAACCACTTTTTTTCTCTATCGATTTATTCGCAATCGTCCAATCTGATAGAGGTATGCAAAAAAAATAATTTTTTTCTACAATTTCAAAAAAATATTTATTTCCCGTTATACAGGCATGTAACTCATTTATTCACTCTGTCACATTAGTCCGACAACTACGTTAGACGGGGGAACCTTGTCGATACTCCTTACGTCGTTACGTACACAATTGGAAACCACGCCCCCAGCTATTCCTATCGACCAATCACAATTTCCGTCTTATTAAACACGACTAACAAATTATTACCCAGTGCACTCTGCAACTGTGAACGATGTCACAAGATTATTTAACGTTATACAGTCTGTGTTGTCGTACTCGCAATCTTGTTTTCAGCCACGTCAACTGTTACCAACTGCCAATTGTTACGACGAAATTGCAAGCTGCTCCAACTGGAGTTAGTTTTCGTGGTAATTGGAAAGGATCGGAAACGCGACCATAGCTCGCAGACTGCAGTGGCAAAAAGAAAAGGAGATTGAAAAACGAAAAAAGAAACTAGAAAAACCATTATCGCTCGATTCAAGGACGATTATATTCAACGACGATTAAGTAGATACACCCGGTATAGATATGCTTTTTAATTGAAAAAAAATTTCGGAATTTTGCCATATGCGGTAGAGATCGGATGTCGATTAAATTTGATTAAAAAAAAAAAAATTTCATCGCAAGCCGCCATGATTAGTTAAAATTTTTCTTGCCACTGTCGTTATCGTCCTTTTATTTTGTCAGTTGATCATATCGTCAAGTTGGTACTCACCGTCGCCCAATTTAGCCTCGTCCTCCGGATCACGTCCTCGCAGCAACCTGGAGATGGCTGAGACGCTCGGTGCACTGGTCCTGTCGCAGATTCCTTCCTTGACGAGTCTGTCCCTAATTTCCCATGAAAATATTCCGGGATTGTCGCGCTTGTATTCCTCGATTCGTGCCTCGACTTCCGGCGTGGCTACACGGGGTTTACTACCCCCAATGACTCCTGGACGGATACTTCCGGTCTCCTGGTAGCGATTCAGGATCTTCGAGACACAGCCATGCGATACTCTCAATTGCCTATTGATAACGTTAAGAATTTGTTTATTCATAGACTAGAAAATTTTCCAAATTTTTCAATATTTTCGAAAATTATATTTTGGGGCATCCCATTTTCTTTAACCTCACCTTGATATCACACAGGGACGTACACCAGCCGCAGCCATTTCTACGATCTTTAGCCGAATATGATTTGGCAATGGACGGCCGTTTATAAAGACACCACCTAATTGGTTGACACGGCCCTGACCCGGTATCGAACCCAGATCTGTAAATAATAACAAAAATTAAGGTTACTGAAAAAATTTTCAATTTCTCAACCGAACAAACACACACATTAGTTAGTATTCAAAAAAAACAATCGTATATCAATCTCAACAAAAAAATTGATCCACAAGGCTACTCTCGTTATCAGTGATAGTACAATAATCATAAAAAATATAAAAATTAACAATTGCAATCAAATCATATGCATACATCAGACCTCAATCACACGAATGCATCGTTACGTAACCTACAATTGTAAACAAATTTTTTTTAATTTTTCGAATTGCCCCATTAATTCCTTATCGTCGAAAAGCCCATTGCTGTTATCGCTCAAAATTTTTCAATTTTCATCTATCAACTCTATTCCCTGTATCACACATGTTTCCATATAGTTAACAATCTTCTATCGATCAGCGACCGCGCATGCGCGATTGTAAAAATTAATAAAAAAGAAAAGCAATAAAATTCGATCATTTTTGCATTCCACTCGCTGCAAAGAAATAATACTCTTATCGGGTCCCGTCCTTCTTTGATTGAACAAAGTATTACGTCCACTGCGAATGCCAGTGCATAAAGTCACTGTAACTGCTAACGATAAGTCGAATATGAATCCGAGGGTTTACGAGGCACACAACAATGATACCGTATAATTTGCTTGGCTTATTTCATTGCATTCGTATCGTTCAGATGTGTAGATATACATTAGCCGTAAACCGAGTATGCAATTATTTTTTAGATACGAGACTGTTTATATTCATAGAGCGAATCATTGGGACCAGATAACAAAATTTACATAAAAAAATTAAAATTGATAGTCCAACTAAAAATTTTTTGCAAATCAACAACAGTCGTGAATACGAACGAGGGTAATTGCATAAGGTAGGCCTATCTATGACCTTCGAGTAGATCAAGTAACCAAGTCGTCCGACGGTCGAGCGACTAATGGCGAATATCTACTGGAGCGACGGGTAGGACTCGAGTATGAAAAAATCATCCATTTTTTTTTATGGTAAATTTTTTTCAAAGGCGCCTTTCGATGGCGTGGACAAAAATGACAAAATTTGTCTTTTTTTTTGGCGTTTCATGAACTATTCTGTAAGTGCTCCTGAGGTCCTGCGTCAGCATGGGAAATGGCATAGGATACGTAGAACGAGATGGACTGTTTCGGGATGAGTTATGAGGGGTGCCCTAAACCTGGATAACCCGGGTCCCGTAGAAGGTACACGTAGACAACATGCACCCCCAGGTTCTCCATAGTAGATTTTACGCCCCTTAAAAGGACAATGGTTAACACGAGGAGAAAGATTTCACGGAAAATTTGTAAGTCCTCAGGACGTCGTTCTGGGACTTTTGACAGGACCTGTAATTTTCGAGGTTTGGTTTAAGGTCTCATAGGTCAGCCAGTAGATGAAGTTATGCAATTCGTAAGACCTTTGTTGGTAAGAAGGAATGAGGTTATGAAAAAAAGGTACCAGGTAAAGAGAAAAGGTCGAGCGTCTTTTAATTTATGACTATCATTAATGACAATGTTACGCTCATTTACCGGTCGGGTTGAGATAAAAATTATAAAAAATGACGAAAAACCTTTTTTCAAACTTTTCGCATACTTTTTCATGCAAAAGTCGAAAGAGCCCAAATTTTTTTTCACTCACCTTGGAATGGATATCCAGTGAAGCAGGGTCGCATCATCGAGAAGTTGGTGGTAACCGTCATTTCACGTAGTCCCAAGTCACTCTACAAGACTGGCCTCTCACAATAAAAATCACAGCACACACTCGGCATAAAAAAAAATCGGATGAGTACAAATCGTCAAAATCGACAGGACAGAAGGAAATGAGAAAAAGAAATTTGACAGTATCCGTAAGAATGGACTGAACAAATTTTTTCCGCAAATTTTTCCGAACCGGATATGAATACGAAAACCACTGCGCGGTATAATTTGGCGCCGGAAGTAGTCCAAGATAAAAATTGCCGATCTTGAAGATGCACAGAGTCACTCGGATGAACCTAGGATGAAAAATCCTGGTGGGATTCCGATCTACGCGGTGTCCGGTAAGACAGCTGAGACCATCGGAAATTGTTGAAGACCGTAGAGAATGTTGGAAATAAAAGTCCAATTGAAAAAAAAAAATAAATATAACTGCTACCGGCGCGCGAAAGTCGTAACACGACGAACGACGAGGAACGATCTTAACCGATCCGCTTCGTGATCCTGACTGACTTTGCGCTGGTGACGATCTCGGCTAACTAAGTTCAGGCCCCGCCTACAGAATCAGAAAAGACCTGCCAACTGTCAGTAGTGGGATAGTCTGCCGTCAGGAACCAAGAACAAGTCATCCGGTAGAGGGGCATAGTCCAGCTACCTGTTCGTAGTCTGGAACAGCCAATCGGAGGTTCCTTTAGTACGGAATTACCTCCGGTCACGCCCACTGTTCTCAAGTCACTTACACGATTCAAGTTGGACTTTATTACTTTTGAATTATATGAGGCCGCGCCACTTCCCACTACTTTTTCAAGACTATTTTTTATATTCGCATAGCTTATGCACTTTTGAAAGTCGCATACATTCAGATACCGATAACCAGTTGTACGTCCGTTGCCAATCGTCCTATATATATTATATATTAAATAACTATAAATCGATATGTGACATTTGATCGTTATAAATAACGATAAATTTATTAATTAATTTTATAGTATAAAATTATCAATCAATAATTTCCTTCCCAATCCGCGATAACAGCTCTATTCGTGAAACCGTAACGACGATATATTCACGCACGCTTGCCGATTACCACTGAACGGATTTTCCTTTTTGAATTTATTTTTCTATATAATCACAATATATATTGAAAACCGTATTAGGTACTACTTCTTCCGGAAGTGACGATGCATCCATTGCACAGGATGCTAAACAAAAGGCATCCCCCTTTGCACCACCGGCTACCGAAATATCTACCAGACTGTCACAACATGGCGGATCGTTGAGTGCCGATTTTTACCGTCGCCAATCAATCGGACACACCGATAGATGATTACGCAGTAACATCCGTCATGAAACATACAAGTTCGACGATTCAATACCGATTTTTATTGGTTTTCGATAAAACGTAGGATAAAATTTTAAAAAATTTTGCATCATCCAAAAATCGGATAGATTAAAAAAAATTAAAATTGAATCACGCAACTGATATCCGTTACTTTTTCGTATTGCCAACTGAAATATAATTAAGATCTCAGCGTGCGGTATGGAAGACTTACCGATCAATCCGTGACTGTAGCATCTTGGATTGAAACGTTCATTCAGTGACTCTTTCCTGTCCACGGTACGTCATAGTCCTTTGTGTTCCAGAAGTCCTGCAAGAAATCAGCGTATAGATATATTTATCTAATACGGAGTCTACATCACCAGAGGGTCCATACGTTCACAGTATATATATATATATATATATATATATATATATATATATCGGAGCAAACCGTCTAAGGGCGTTGAAGGAAAATAAAAAAAATAAGAAAGCGCTGGAGAAAAGTGAGAAAATATTTTCGTCACCAAACTTCAATTCGTTCCATGAAATTCGAAGTTGGGGGTTGGATGGAGGATGGAGTGAATGGCGAGGAATGCGCAGGGGGGTTGAAGAGACGGGAGGAGGGAAGGGGGGGGTGGAAGAAAAAAAGTGAGCTAGAAAATGAAAAAGAAAACGTACAAAAACAGTACCTTCAAAAGCACTGATCTTCCATCAATGTTTATTATCGTCCTGTTTGTCAGGATCCTGACGAGCTGAAGATCCTGTCAGCTCGGGACGGGCAAATACGCAAACCGTGCAGTGGAAGCGAATTATTCTGTAAGAACGTTAAAGGACCACCCGAGGCGCGTTAACGTGCCGTCCACTCGGGGTGTCCTGCGGATACAGAAAAGAGGTCCTGACGAAATTCAGGAATCCTGCCGTGCGAGTCCGACAAACAAACTTCGTAATGTCTTCATGGCTACTTGGAAGGATCCGTTGACGGCTGGTAGCAAGCGACGAAGACCGCAGGATCATTTAAGAGTCTCAAGGATACTTGTCACACCCGTTAGAATCGTTGCGAATGCGCGGCCAGGAAGCTGTGATCCTCCGACGTCAAGGATGAAGAGACGTGGATGGTCTTGATGAATGAGATGAAATTGGCAAAAGAGAAAATCGGTAAAAAGATTTGAAATAAGAATGAGACTTACACTGGTGAGATGAGATGAGCAAAATGAAGATCCCGTTAAGTGCTGTAAATAATCCACCCCTTTTGCGCGGTACTCGTCAAGAGGCACAGCCAAAACCATAAATATCATTGGTTTTCGTATAATAAGGCAGGTTTCCATATGAAATTGCGGTTCGATGGGAACCATAAATATCTTTTGGTACACCGGATGGTACCTCAGGATCAAAAGTAATTGCGGTTTTGACTGCCTTTGGTGTTTACACTTGTACCAGGTGATTTGCAGCTCTCGTTGATTGGGAACTTTAGAAAATTTTGTACTACGTTCTATGGTTGCTTATCACAATTTTTCAGCATGAGATATCACGAGGTTATCAGACAGAGAAGATACGGCGAAGGATCGTTGAAATTGCAGGAGTCCAAAATTTCCTTAAAAATATGGGT
Source organism: Trachelus iudaicus (assembly GCA_030142595.1). NCBI lineage: Eukaryota > Metazoa > Arthropoda > Insecta > Hymenoptera > Cephidae > Trachelus > Trachelus iudaicus. The sequence goes on along the minus strand of JARQTH010000498.1, from coordinate 290,200 downwards.
GACAGTTAATTGGATAAATTTTTTGTTGTTGTACCTCACTTGTTGTTGTTGAACAAGACGCAGGTACCGGTACCAAAAAAATCCTGTAAGTCTATCTAGATCCTGTCAGCAGCCTCCGTCATGTATCCCGGTGCTGATGTTGACAGGATCCCAGCGGCCTGACAGCATGAGGTCCTGTGAACGAGTCCAAATGTTTCTGGTCGTAGATTCAGGACTTCTGAAGACTCTTGAGGAAGAGGGAGATGAGCGTTCGGGACTCCTGGGTGGCTGTTGCATTAAAGCTTGACTTTTCCGGGTGCCGTTTCGCGGCCAGCAAGAAGAAGTTGGCTGACAACCGCGTCAAAGATGATCCTAAAGGAAAGAGAGGACAATGGTAAAATTCTTATGAGAAAGAGAGAAAGAATCGTCGAGCGAAAGAGAGTAGCTGAAGAGAGAGATATTTTTCTTTAAGACTATATATATATATAGGTATACCTACCGTAAAACTGTATAAGGTCCTGTAACATTCTGCAGGCATAGGACGTACCTAACCCTAGTCATAGGTCCTGGTCCAAGGATTGTAAATCTTCAAGGTCTTTGTGCGCGAACGCGAAAGGACGAAGGAGAGCATGATGGCTATACGATGACGTCGTAAACTCATCATTCGTGATATATGACTCCTGAGATGGACCAGAAGATCCTTCAGGAAGTCCTTCAGGAAACGCACTTACGTATGGATCATGAGGGAACTCCTATCTCGAACTACGGATTTTGAGTTATCTCGCTGAAAAATTGGCACTTACGTGCGCGGGAGAAAGGCAGACATATCGATCGCTCAAATTCCTAAGTAGAGATCACAAATTTTCGCGAATTTTTTTTCTACGTGTGCAATTTTCCACGATTATTTTTTTATCGATTTTTCAAGAGCGATTTATTTTTTGATTCGCATACCGAACATCGGTAGGAACTGGGCTTTACACTTAATTTAATAAAATGATCGAGTCACTTGATATCCGAGTGGACATGTGGCAGCGCTGTCAGATTAACGTCAATGGATTTACTGTATTTTTGCTAGGAATTACGTAAACGATAAACCGCCATCGGTATACCGATGTGTTGCATAATGGAGCAAGGCGTCGTTTCAGGGACCGTTTTTCTAACTTGTTGCAAGCGACTTGCGACACAAGTCGGGAAGGACTCGCGGTCTGCCGCTGTACTATTTATGCGCTTGAACCCGGAAAGACAATTCAATGAAAATGTCCTAAGACAAGAGGAATGCCGCGAGCCCGAAAAAGAGGTAAAAATGAATGAAAGAAAAAGAAAAAAAAAAGATTGTTAATCGTCACAGTCGAAAAATTCGTTCCTTTATTTTCGAATTCTCCGATTTTTATGTCCATTTTTTTCATCTTACTTTTGCTCTCATTCCGTCGCACAATTTTCAGACTCATCGCTACTCTCTCACGAACGACTATCAGGGTTTCGAGAACGTGGATCCCGGCTTCGAACAATATTCTCATCGAACGCTTCCGTCGCGACGGAATCGCTAATCGTCAATTTCACGACGAATTTTCCATTGAGCGATCTTTTGGGTTGAAGCTCTAATACTACTAGATGGAATAGTCCTACTTCCTAACGGTTTTCTGAAATCCAAGGAATCCAATGCTCGGTCATGGTTATATAATAAATTCTTACGGTACATATATATACAGTACATAGTTTACTATGTATATCATATACGCGTACACTACAGAGTATATACCTTAAGTCCCGTACGAAACAACAAAAGGATTCTGCGACGTCCAAAGGATCATCCCCGTAGCCATCACGTCCTTCGCGTGTACCAAGACTCGAATCTTATGGTTGCTCGTAAAGCAATAAAACTCGTAAAATCATAAATATTCGTCATCATCGACCATAATTCGCATTGTGCCTTAAAAGTTTTGGGTCGTGCAGCGTGCAGGATACGGTAAAGTTGGGTAAGGGATGGGTAGGAGAGAAGAGCTGGATGAAAAAAAAAGTAAAAAAGGGAGGGAGGGAGAGAGAGAGAGAGAGAGAGAGAAAGACAAGCTCATACAAAATGGTGGAAGAAGTATTTAAAAAAAATTCTAACAGACAGGTCTGTCAGTTCGTGGAGGATAGGGGTATAAAGGAAGGAATTGACTTAGAAAAAAGGATTACCTGAAAATCCACTTTTCTACCTCAAGACTATGAAGCCTACCTAGGTAAGGTATGTATCTTATTAACCTAACCTCTAAACTTGTTTTTTATCATTTCAATTTTTTTTTCTGGATATCCAAAGAAACTCTTTGTCCATCTACGTGCATTGTGCCAGTGCTAAGGGCGGTCTTGACGTCTTCCTGGCAAGGATGATCCAGACGATCCTGATACTGACTAGCGTTCCTGGATCGTCGAGATCTTTTTGTCCGGGGATAAGGACGATCTACCACGAAGGACTCTTGTATCCGAAGCTGTAAATTGTGTGGGAATCTCAGGGACGAGATTACGGAGAGGACGCGGATCATCGGGATTTCGCGCGGCGGTCCATTTCTTCTGATCTGTACTCTTGAGCTCTTTTACGTCCGGCGCTGACGTTGACGTTGACGTTAGAGATTTCTGAGCGTTCGACTTTCTCGGATCTTAAACTATCGAGATGAGCGATCAAGATGACAATATATTATTTTTGGATGCTGGGTTTATGAGTGGTTGCATATACATATATGTCGTATGGACCAGGTGATCTTCGTTTGAAGAGTTATGAATTTTATGTGTTTTATAGGGTTACTCATTATTTTTTATAAGAAGTAATGGAATCGTGCATAATGGGATGAATAGGCTATTGGGCTGGTGGCAGTTTCACCGATTAACTAATGATCTAGAAAGTCCAAGAGGAACTCCTTGCTACTTCCGGTGACGTAACAACGCAGATTTTCGGTGGTCGTTGAACTAACGGTCAGGATAGCCTCCTCTTAGTCATTGCTTAATTTAATTAGACAGTTTGATCTCGCTGTGTTTGTCAGGCAAGAAATTTTTATTTTCCTCTTACGTGTTGCAAACGAAACGAATCGATGCGCTTTATTGAACTGGATGATTGTTTTAAAATTATCGTTTGGAACAAACGTCAAACTGTGGTCGGTCCACGTGGTCAATGTTTTCTTTATTTGACAGATCGTAAACAAACAAAAAGTTCTTGGCAAATGCCACGTGGTTTACCATAAGACCACGTGACTATATATCGAAATAAAGAAAATTAAATATATTTTAATGAAAAATCATACACGTGTATACTTTTTGACAAATATTGTCTGTCAAAAAAACGCATTGAACACGTGGATCAATGACGGATGAAGCAAGGATTTTTTTGAGTAGAGCAATCGAGTCGATGGGATTTTTCTTTGAAATTTTATAATTGTCTGTTTTTCAAATCTTTAATTAGAGTAAATTAATGATTTGGTTTTTTTTTGAAATTGTGTCGGTTATGTAAAAAAAAATTGACAATGCTGTGGTCAGTATGAACTATGGTATATAGTTGTAAAGATACTTGGTGGTCCGGAATGATGGCACAGTCCGAGATAAATTTTTCGCTAATGACGATTATCGTCCCGTCTAAGAATATCGACATAATTGTTACCGATTGTCTGAAAAATTTATTCGTGTGTTACAAAATTATTTATCTTTCGATTTTTGTCAGCCAATAAAATATAATAGCGGAACGAATTTTTCATCGAGAACCTTAACCGTTTTACGATCCTATATAGACATTGAATTTATTATGCAATTTCAGAGGGTCAGTAACTACTTTTATTTACTGATAATTCGACGGCCGCTGTGTTACTTGCAAAAGTGATGAAACACGTGAATTTCTCAAAGCTGGCGAAAGGACATATTTTTCTCGTGTACAATAAAAGTCAGTACGCAAGGAGGCATGACGGGACTTCGAATTTTTCATGAAACAAGTTAAACGAGCGCAAATGTTGCCAAATTTTTATATAGATTTTCGAAATTACCGTCTCACTTTTCCTCCGATGTTACGGGTGCAATGTGACGTAATAGATGCAACCGTAGCTCAAAGTGAATCTCTAGCTGGAAAATTGCGATTGGACATTTAATTTTAAATCGAGCGACTCTTCCCGACTTTTTTTTTACCTGAAACAAATGATGCGACGCTATTAGATAGATGGATCGTTCGATTGATCGGAGGATCTATGAATCGTGGATTTTCCATGTTAAAAGTCGATCTCCCTTTATTGCTCAACAGTGTCTGGACCATTATCGTAAAGGACTACTGCTTTGACTGTCAAATAATTCTTAAGATTCCCCGAAAAATTCTCTACTGTATCAAATATCAAATATACGATAATTGCGTTAAAAATTTGTTGCTTTACATAAAAATTTGTCGAAGGTTATTCAAAATGCACTGAAAATTGTCTTTAAGTAATGACCGCAAGAAGTGTGTAATTACAAACAAATTTCTCAAAGTGGAAGATCCTCTTGCAAAATGGTCCGCCTCGTTCCTCACGAGCGACTCGGTCTACATTTCTCGTCGCTCGAATCAGTTTCACGGGGCGCTAATTTTTAATTAGATTCCAATTAGACTGGCCGATCTTCGATAGTCAACAAAAGGCATCGATAGATCAAAAGCGAAAGCGGTTCATTGCCAAACGGTCTATAGACAAATCGTAGTAAACGGTTGCCAAACGAGCTATGATACCCTATAGGGTGTTTCAAAATTCGTGCATACAAACTCTGTAATAAAATTCTTCGAATGAAAATTTCTCAGGGGTTATCAAAGGGATGATCGTACACAGATCAAATTTCAACCACCCTTATTTCGGGATATTGTTGACACAGTTATTCGAATTTATTAAAAATTTTATTTCCACCCCCACTTCGAACAACCTGTCAATTATTTTCATGAAATTTTGAAGCACTCTGTATCAAATTGAGCGTAAGAAAAATGCTTGTTTTTCGCAATTGGGAATCTCCACTCTCTTTGGTAACCTGCAACATGCTTTCAGGATAAATAAAGAAAAAGAAACCAGAGAGACAAGACACAAATATATATATATATATATTTTATATACAAAAAAGAGAAGCAAGATCTTTTTATCTTAACTGTTACTACTGCAAAGCTGATTAATCGAGCGTAACTATTAATCTTTCGATTAATTAATCGTTGCATGAACAGTATAGGATTCCCGGGGAATTCGTCGAGTTTCTAGCACATTTACTGGTTTTCAATTCGATTATCCGATCAGTCTTGATAATTCTACCCGTCCTGCTCTTTTGTAACGAAAACCTGAGTTTCGATAGTTTTCGAAAAATAGACACTTTCTACAAGTATTTATGTCACGATGATCATCGACTGTGAATACACATACACGCGCACACACACACACATACACACATGTATGCATAGAAAGTTGTAAAGCACTTTTGACACATTTCTACTTTCCTACGACTCCGTACCTATTTATTTTTATTTTCAAGGAAATCACCAATACGATCGATCGGTATCGTCTGCGCGGTGTAAAGAAATTTTCGTTATTTTTACAGGAACGATTTTTGCCCGCGATTTCTTCAACACGAATTCTTACAATTACATCTGGCCTAATTGATTTCACGCCAATCCCAATGCACTATGGGAACGACGGCGATGGCTGTGAGTATCTCAGTAGTATGTATTATACAGACGATAACAATAATTTATTCACTTCCTTGCCTTTTCACAAAATTTTAATATATCCGTCTTGTTCGACGGTGCCTCTAATTAAATCGAATTGGACATTTTTTTTTAATAATTTAAAATAACGATTTTCCTCGGTCATCGTATCCGTGGAAATGGTAAGTTCGGCTTAATGAAAATTCACGCGAATTTTCTTGCCCGTAGGTTGGGGGTACTGGAGTAATCCGTAAGTCGTGAGACTTTTAACAGCTTCTGTGCGGCAGGATAACGGCGCAATTAACGTTTTTGTCCTGATGAATTTTTGTACCTCCGAGCGTCACAGACCATTGCAGCTGACGGTTACGCGTCATTATGACGGATTACTGTATTTTTTTAATAAAAAAAAAAAATGTCAAAAACAATAAATATACGTGTTTATTGAATTCCACGGAGAATATTTTCTGGAGCAAAGTGAATTGTCAGAATTTCAAACAGAAACCATTCGTCATACTCGACTGGCAGAGTTTCGGTATCTACCGGTTCAACGTCACGATCGGACTATGACGCAAGTCGAATTCGTGTCGATGCCCACGAGCTACTAGTATATTCTCACAGAATTCTCAGTGACTCTGACCTTCCCTCGACGAAGTGGTGACCCCGACTTAGTCACAGGTCTTTTTATCACGAAATTAGGGAACTCTCTTATACATTTTCCATCGAGACTCTTTTTACGCAGCATCCGCGTCTGGATCTTTGTATCTTTTGAGGTTAGGATCGGCCACCGTCGGTTCGGATCGGATGAGCTCGGACTAGCCTTGTGAATCGAGAGAAACGAAGACGATGCCATATCGGCCACCAGAAGCTGCCGTCGATGCTCTTGTACAAATTTGAGAAAAAAAAACAAAAAAAACAAATTCCGTTCGTTTCGGCAGATCACGACAGTGGCAACACCTTTGCGGTTATGATCGATTCCACGCTCCGTTATGATTGAACCTTTAAACACGACGACAGGTTGCCGAATCGAATCGAACCACGATACATTTTCCCCATCTTATTGTGAACGGAGTATAAATTTTTTATTTTATTTAAAAAATGTCAAATCTCCTCCACGTCACGTCATACGCGATGCGTAACGCTGGTATCAATGACGAACTAAAAAAAAGCCTAAACCAACACGATTCTAATCAAATGCGGTAGGTCCTGAACTGTTACTTAGAATTATTTCACACGCACCTTAGGCAACTCCTATACCCCCTTCGCGGACAAGGATCACGCATGAGTAAGCGCGTTAACAATCTTCTACGCTCGATAACTACATAACAAGTGTATTCATATATACATTTACAAAGTATATTTCCAAGAGTAATAAATTATAAAAATCCGGAATAAATAAAAAAAAATTTCATCCCTAAAGTCATATAAAATTTGTCTAAAATAAAATGATGAAAATAATTTTTTTTGCAATCTACCTATTGAAAATTTATTCAACGCTATTTTTATCTTACCGATTTAATCGAACTCTAATATCAAATGACCCGATCGAAAACCATACCGATTCATCCAACCCTGTATATGGTTCATTCAGAGAAGGAGTGGCTTCATCGTGCGCGACTCAAGGAATTCTTTTGAGTGAGAAACTGTTCCGTCTAAATATTGCCTCCGGATTTTAATAAGATAAAAAGTTCCGAGGCAATTTGTACACACATTGTCGGTCCAGGGCCCAAATGGGACCGAAAGACCTGAATGAGTCCCCGACGTCATGCGAGTGTGAGTGCGTTGGTAGGTGACGATGTGTGGAATCTCTCTCTCTCTCCCTCTCTCACACACACTCAGCCATCAGACAGAGTAAAGAATTTTTTCATCTTATATATATATATACACACACGTGTACCTAGGCGGAGTCGCGCTACCCGTTTTCTACGATATTCCAGATCACTTTCTTGCCGGGTCCCAATATAAAAAAAAAGAGAGAGACAGTGCCATCTTTAAAAATTCCAAATTGAATAATGGTCCAAGTAAAAAGAGTAAAGAAAGAAAAATTTTTTTCTCACCTCACCCAACGCCCCAAATATTTTATGAGTACAAAGAAACCTGAATAATATAAAAACCATATCCGCAGCTTCCACACGCATAAGGTAAATCAAAATTATGTTTATATCGTCAAAAAATCATGACACGTATATCGATTTACTCCATAGAATAGTTTTTTTTTTTTTTTCTATCGGTTAGTCATGTAACCTATAGACACGTACTTATATCAAGTACAGTCAGACAAGAATCCGTGAAGCGGTTCTGGAGTACCGGTATATTTTGAAAATACCTGTACATACCTATATTCCAGTTCATATACACACACACACACACACACACACACACACACAGAGGTTGTTTCGCCGTGCTGTGAGGCTACGGGCCTCATTTGATTCACGTCGTGATTCTCTCGGATGCATTTATCACGCGCAAGACTCTCACCTCCTGGACGCCGCCACGACGTCAGGCACCACGTGTGAGCGTGACGATGAGTACACATATGATGGCCGCCGTAGTAGTGTGTGTAGCGCGAACAATGGCGGCCGTCACGCTAAAACGAACAGAGCTACTGTCCTACGCTTTTGGTTCGACTTACACGGCCTGGCTTAGGTACAAGAATATTAGTTTGTCACACGCGTCAACATATGATTTCGACGAGCTGTCACTTTGAAGTAAACACGTGTAGTTGTATTTGTATTGTAAATAAATTTTTCAATGATACATAGAGAATGAGATATTCAATTTTTTTTTTGTCGTTCATCCTCCTATATCACGCGTACGGACAGTCGGTCTTACCCATTACCGTATACACTTGCAGAAGCGCGAATGAAAAAAAAAAATGCCACAAGTGTATTATTCGAGCGCGTAAGAAATTCCATGTTAGAAAAACACAACGAAGATTTCTCTCTCTCTCTCTCTCTCTCTCTCTCTCTCTCTCTCTCTCTCTCTCTCCCTCTCTCTCTCTCTCTGATTCGTGAAGGGGCAACCGAAAGCGGGAGAGTAAAGTGGCGAGGTCCGAAGTAAAGAAACACAAGAATGACGTATAAAGCGGGGTGAGAAAATAATAAAAGAAAGGAAACAACAAGAAGAAAAAAAGCTCGAGGATACAGAATGAAAGAGGACCGAGGTGATTTTTCTCATTGGCCGAAGAGGGCGTGGGACTCCTAGCTATATACTCTACTCTGTTTCTGTAGTAGTCACTAGATAGCAGCTAGTACGTATATTATATATGTATATACAATGTATATATATATATATACTTACACGTACTTGTTATATATATATATATATATATACACTGCGCAAGGAACCAGATTCTCTTGCCGAGGTCGGCTTTTGCCTTCTTAAACTTTTTTACCGTATCCGAATGACTCAGCGGCTATTTCTCATTACCGGAGGGATATTTTTGTAAAATTGGATTTTCGTGCGAGAAAGTGTTGGTAGAAGGTAAACGCGCTTACGCATGCAAAATTTATCACTATAAATTTTTTTTTTCTTTCACCCTCTCGATAACCTTCTAGAAAGCATGTGCTTCGTGTTACGCAGTTGCATACGTGTGGTCGAGTCGTTTGTCATAAACGCGTCGCGACGACCAACGACTCGCGACGCGACGCGGCCTAACGTTTACAGCCAACGTTGGAAATGGTCCCTCAAATTGGGACCGCGAATGCGGTAGGTCAGTTACAACTCATTTCCCGTGAACGTCGTTAATTTCTTGCTTAAATTTCTTTTTTTTTCCCCCTTTTTTCCTTCAATTTCTCACTCCAACCTTCCGGATAAATGTTGAGCAAATAAACGGGTTTTTCTTTTATGGGAAATATTGAGTTTGTGGTAAAAACGAAATTTTGTCAAAATTTCGATGAAATTTTTTCGGGACTTTTTCCAGACGGATCAGGCGCTCCGGTGTTTAGTGGAATCGTCGAGGCTGGTGGGATACGACAAAACGCGGCAAGGATCTGCTTACTTACTTAAGCCTGGTTAATTAGCGAGACGCGGCAGGATGATTAATATTTTTGTCCTGCTCGACAACGTTGTCGTCGTACGTTCGAAACCCTTATGGACACGTCCACGCTGTTTATGGGATTAGCTTCGGTTCGTATACAGACGGGCGCATCCTGCAATTGAAAATTCTCCATGTCACGACTATGACTAAACCACGTGGGCGCCTGTTCCGATCGGCTTTAATTAACGAATATTATTTTCGTGTCTGTTGCTACTCTTAATTTTATTACTGGCATACGTTGCGAAAGGGGCAATCGCGTGTACGTAGACATACGCACAATTAAGATCCACCCTGTACCATACGAGCTTCTCGATCGACTATACATTATTATTTAGTTGGATAATATATATATATATATATAGCATTAATTTAATTTTAAAAAATAACGGAACCATACTCGCGAGACGTTTCTGGTGGCCGGGTGTACCGGAGTCGTAAAATGATGTGTAAAAAAGATATAAATAGAAAGTACGAAAAACAAAATGGCGTGAGGTTATAAATAAACGAGTCAAAAAAAGAGTTAAGTTTCGCGACTAGGCGAGACTAGCCACGGTAAATCACGTCGCCGCTGTCGATTTGTTCGTCGACGGCCGATGGATTCGGCTGAGTAATACTGGAAACTCGATGCACGTACGTGCTTCGCTGGATCCGGCCATCCCGAGTCAGCTCGGAGTCTTCGGATGAATTGACGAAGGAGCGAAGAGGATCGAGAAAAGGGGAACCACTCGTGGCCCGACACGCTATTTTTCGTTTTATTTGCTTAATTGCCGCACGTAGGCGTGGGAATCGGTAGACGTTTTCTTCCACGATCGCTCGATCTTCCTCGATCGCGAGTCTCGAAACGATTGATCCGTCGATCCGCTGCTTGAACGCCTCGACGCCTAGCGTCCTGAGGAACAAGAACTCGTTCCTGCCACTGTTCGTTGGAGTTGCTCATGGAATTTCCACATTTTCTCTAAGAACAGGATGAACTTTTTAAGCGTTAAGAAATATGATAAATAATAATAATATCGGTTTCGCTATGCAGAATAAATAATTAAGTTAAATGTATAATTAAGAAAATAATTATACATAACCAGTATTCATTTCTGTATATTCGTAAACCACTAGTCCACTGTATTTTCTCTGTACCACAGGTACGCAAAGTCCTGGAGTAAAAGTGTGAGCGTGTGTTATCAAAATTTTTACTATTTTTATTTTTCTCCTCCCAAAAAAAATACCACACGTGATCGATACGGAAATTGGTGCCGGTAGTGTGGCTAGGTCGAATTGAGTCGTTCTGAACGGTGAGTGAAATCGACGCCGGGTCGCCACTTATACACGGTTTACAGTGCAATTTTATGGGTTGGTTGTTCCCCGTCGGATATTCTCAGCATGCAAAGAGGTCCTGTAGGATATGAGCTACACTCGAGTATATATACATATATACTGTATGAGTATCCTGGCACCTATCTATAGCCTAGGGACAATAGGCGTCCCGACGCCCTTCTTCGCCATCGTATCGACTATCTTAACTGTGCTACTTCATCTTCCTCTTCATCCTGTATCAGCATACCTTTATTGTCCTTGTCTAGTGGGATTGTTAACACTGAAAAAATGTTCCCTAGGTAAGATCTGAAAATCTAACTAGATTTTGGATAATTGTAGTGGCTGCAGTGACGGATCACCAATTAGCCCAAAGGAAGACATCGGAGGCTGAAGAAAAATCTGACATAAATTTTTACGCGTGTTCGCCTATATACAAAAGGATGTTAAACTTAATAAAAAAAAATTTTGTCATGAGGGGACGCGAACTCTAAGTATTAAAAGCGACTCGAAGCGACGTGGAACGAAAGAAGAAAGGCAGCCGATTTTTTTTCAATCTCAATTTCGCAGTGAAGTCGAAACTTTTAAATTGAAGTAAGCCTGCCAATGAAGTGGCTCTCGTGTTCGCATGCTCACTTTACAAAAGGTACCGACTTGTCCACCTGTGCGCCTTTGCAACTGGGACACGTAACCTGCTGGGGCAACGGGTAACGTACACGCATGTGATATGGTAAGGTTAGCGTCAGGCCGCGTCTGCTCGATATATTTGTATGCGTGCGTAGTGGAGCATAAAAATAAAAAAATTTTTTACCCTAAGAAAAAAAAATTCCAAATTATTATTTCAACCACCGAAGAATCCAATTTTATCATGTAATCGGATGACGTAACAGAACGAGATATCGATTCCCATAAAAATATGCTTAAACTAATTGAAACGGCAGATAGGCGTAACGAATGAACGCCGTTGAGAACTTGGATCGGCATTAAAGTTCTACTGCGATCGTGCACCCATCGTGCACGATCGGCTATGATCGATTCTATGTATATTAATGCACACGTCTTATTTCAATATACCCACAGACTGTTAAACCGGCATCCACACTCTTTCGTACACTTGTTACGCAAAATCGTTCGAGACGCTCGTTCAGACCGATTTCATTTCACCTCATATTAAATTTTATTTTTTTAAGCATCGCGCCTTCCAGGCTTCACCTACCAATACGATTAACGATATCGGCGTCCCCGTGAGACCGTCCATTTATTTCGTCCGCTTTAATTCCACGTGGTTGGCCATTGTTGGCCCAGCTACTGGCTTCCGAGATGATTGATGAGCATATGGGAAATGTAGCACGCACGGTACGCAATTCTTAAAAGAATATTGCACGTAGAAGATGAATATATCATAACGTAGAAATATACCCTCTTGTAACGGATACATACGAGTATATACTGAACGCCGTAAACATATTTTTGAGAAAAAAAATTCAAAAATTTTAAATTTTTATCGCTACCACGTTCCCCTATAGCCAGCATATCCAAGGCTGAGTTTTCACGTGACATCTCAAGATAGTCCTAAGACATGGAGAACGGGCCCCGTCCATCGCACCGATCTCGAGGGATCCGTCGGCAGTAGTCAGTTAACGCAATATTCCACGGTTTTTGCAATGGGACGTGGTGCATTAAGCATCCGGACGCGAGCAGCCCGCTTGCACATTCGCTGAAGAATCTCGAGGATAGGTTAGGCCTTCTAAAGGCGAGATTACTGATTCTATACGCCCCGGGGCATTCATTCCTGCCCTAATGTTTCGCTTCCTCGTCGTGTTTACTCTAGGTACCCAAGGATTTCTTTGGTTCGAGTACATGAAAGATCCGCTAGGAGCACTGCTGACGTGTTCGAGTACAATTCAAATTTTCCCGGGCTCATTCGAGAGCCGGAAATAATGCACAGGACGAATGGCCGATCAGAGACGTTGATGGTATAGAAAAAAAAATTAATTAAATAAAAGAAAAAAATATAAAGCCCCTCACAACGATATAGCTATATTGTAACCCATTAAATGTTTATCAGGCACGGATTACTATTATCAGTTTAATGAACGCAAGCATTGGTTCCTTAATGAGTTTTTCATACGTGGTTCCGCGTGTGGTACTTAATAGACAGCCGCCAGCATTTTTTTTTCGACCACACATGGCACATGCTCGAGGATTATTTTAAGACAGCATTGTTGTGCAGTTGGTAGCCGCGATGCAGGGGAGGGAGCAATGAAGAGGAATAGAGGGGAGATGAGGTTATAAAAAAAGCTTGAAAAAAATAATAGAAAAAAAGTATAAGGATAGAGAAAAAAATAAGAACCCTGTATACGTATGTAAAAGGTACACGATCCGGAGATGAGATGGTGGATGAGATCATATTGAGTGTACGAGCGTGTGCGTACCTGGTACGTGTTTGTGAGGTCCTCCTTCGAGCTCCCGTGATTCCTCAGGTTATAAGGTATAAGGTAATTAAGCTTCTGGAATTAGATCGTCAAAAATGGAAGAATATGAAATTTTCCCTGCGGGCGTTCTTTCACTATTCTCACTCGCTCGCACCTTCTCTCACTCGCACTCTCGGTCGGTATGCACACAGAGGACTTGACCAGGGTCCCTCGCATTCTGAAGTTGCTCCGTCTCTTTCTCTCCCTTGGTAGGCCACAGAGGGTTTACGGAAGAGAGAACGAAAGGAAAAAAAGTAAATAAATAAAGAGATGCCTGGGTACCACAATGCGCCCCAATTTTTGGAGCCCCTTTCTCTCCGTTCCCTATACGTCCCTGTCGCCTAGAAATCATACATGGTATATCTATATATACAGATGCACCAATGTTTGCTGGCATTTCGATTGCTCTCTTTATATTTTATTTCTTCATACCTCTCCACAGCTTCCCAATCCTCCGAAACCTTTTGCTCCCATTTTTATTCTCTCCCTGCGTATCCCTTTTTTTTTCTTCAAAGTGGCGCGAGGGGCCCCACGTATTCTCTATGAATGAAACCAGCACTCTGGACGTCATTAATTAAACTTTTGAGCTCCCGCCCGTTTTCAGTGGCTCCCAAACTCTACTCGCTGCCACGTTCATTCGTTTAGTCTATTTCTACGGCGAATCCAATAGGCACCTGGTCCACCATGATCCACTATCATCGGCAGAAGAATTTTTAGAGACCCAGGTCCAGACCATCTGATCATCACTGTGGGACTACGTGGGCTCAGACTGACACCTGTAAAACTCACGAAACGGCAGATGCACGCATTTTATTAGAGGTTAACGCTCAAACATGGACACTGAACTCTTTTCTTTCTTGACACCGCCAAGAGACTGATTAGACCTTAAGATAAGATCAAGATAGGTCCAGTTTATTAATTGAACATTAACAACTGTCAGACTGTAGTGTCACTGACTACCGACACTACTGCTGCTGCTACCTGCCACTTCAGTCGCAACAGCCCTGGGTCTTCTGCAAGATCAAGGTCTCGAGGTGGCGAGTCAAACAAGAGGATTCAAGGATTTGTCTTCGGGCAACACATACTTTTGTCAGAGTGACTGACAGTGATCAGATGGCGAGTATAATCAGATGGGATTCGGTAGCCGGAAGTTGTGGCTGGTACAATATACGTATACACGTATATTGTATCTGGTATCCGTCAGTCCAAGAGTTCGATGTGTCTTTTTTGAGAGAATAAAAAAAATGAAGTGACCAGCCAGTCGCTCGTAGGTCTGTGTACAATTTTTCTTTCAAAGTAATACGTGCATGATTTTTTACCGAAATACATATTTTGTACTTCAGCCAAGATCTGTGTGACTTTATGAAAAGCCACGTGTGTGATTGCTTAAGAATTGCATTGTTTGTGAACTGTCAAAAAGAAAAACGTTGAACTCGTGGATCGATTATACGCGAGTGAAGCACGTAGAGATGACATCGATGTTGGGACTACTGGGTAGCTACTGCAGAGGGTAGAAGTGGCAGGACGTGAAGTGTTGAAGTGTCAAGAAAGAGACGTGGCAGAAGTGTCAGAAGAAGTGTACGGTGTATAAGAACGAAGGAAGAAGAGGAAGAAGATGAAGTAGGAAGGAGATGATGAAGAGGAGGAAGAGGAGCTCGGCAACGGGTATCCAAGTCGGCTCGATCAAGAGTCGATGACTGGACAAGTTCTGGGGATGGATGGATTCTCTTGGTACGGTAGAGAAATGGCGTCTACGGTGGGTAGATTGAGAGTTGGGCCTTAGGGCAAATTAGGTAAAAACAAAACACCAAAACACCTCCTCAACACCATCCGGCCCCGCTTTGAGTCGCCTATGCGTATTCACAGGTTACGTAGAGATGGGTACCCAGTTGCAGCGAAACTCATTTTTGGGCCTTATACGCTTTCACAGGCTGGGAAAATAGGTACGGAGTGACGAGCTGCGAATTCAGCCACCCCCAAAGTTAAGGGGGACCCCTGGCAATGGGGCCCGGTTATAATTAAAACAGGCCGTTTCGTTTGTTTCAGGCCGATTCACTGCGGCGGCCGTCACTCCGTGGGCCTCATGATGACTACAGTATCGCATTGTCGGTTACCGCTTGTATATATGAATTCGGGCCTATTTTCGCCTCGTAAATCGTAACGTCGAGTCATCCGTACAGGAGGCGTGAGGTTCAATTTCACACAGAAAGATCCTAGGGACTTTCGTTTTTTTCTCCTCTCTTTCTTTTTCTCTTCCCTTCCTACGACTATAGGGCCCCTCTCTTCTTTCTCTTTATCCGATATACCCTTACATATCTTTACTACACACGTACACGAATACGTACATACATTATCTTTTTTTTTATTCGTCTTGGTGAGTCTTCGTCGGACCCAATCCTCGATCTCTCGCCACGTTAAATCCGGTAGCTGATTCCAATCCGACACGCTGCGATCCTTACCGAGATAAATTCCACGTGCTACCGATCGTACCAAATAAATCATCCGGTACTACGTTCATTTTAATTATAGTACCGATTACTAATTAAAATATCCCCATCTTTCATCTATCCTTCTGTACGTATATCGGCGAAAAGAAAAACGAGTCCCAGCCAGGCATAATAATTCTGAAACCTGATAATATAATGTATAACAAAACATACGTATATATAATAATAAAAAATATACAGACGTCACTAAAGGCCGATCTATTGAATTAAAAATAAATGATTGTTCGTCCAAGCGAGAATTTTGTTATTAGTAAAAAAATTATCTCTGTCCACGTGCTGAGCTCGCAACTGTCTCATCGCCTCGACTTTACAACAGCCTTGATATACTATGATTAGTCATTATATCCATAGACGGGTGCATCATGGGTATCACTATGGTGGCGACCGGTAGCGGCGGCTCCCTGTGTTACAGAAAGTTAGAGAACCAAGAAGGCAGTGCAGCCATTGTTGTCGAGGAAAAACTTCAGAGTACCCGGAGCAAGGAGGAATGAAAAAAAGTGAAACAAGTCAAGTAGGGTGGCTGGTAGGTAGGTAGGTAGGTAGGTATGAGGAACGTAAGAGGACCGAAGGTAAGGTAGGTAGGTTTTAAGGTTAGGTGGTGGACGGAGCAAGGAGAGCGAAGTCTCGTTTGAGGTCGCCGCCGGCTCATTCACGTTTCGAAATGAGATCGGCCTCCACTTCCCCTCTTTACTTTTGGCTTCTTTCTTTCCCGCTCAATCTCGATCCGAGCATCGGGGTCCCTACGAGGCCCACGCATCGCATCCACCTTCCGAATAACCTTATGGCGCGCCTTCGCCATCTTTGCCATTTTATCCGCTAGATGGCAGACGCCTATTTCAATGAGTTACGTATAAACATTTATTGGGCCTTATTTTGGCCCCGTCCTAACCTAACCCGAGCGTCAAATGCAACATTTTCTCATTTTAAGGTTATCAGACATCTCTCGATCCTATCCACGAGCTCTAGTTAGACGCTAAAAATAATTGGTACCCCTTCAAGAATAATTCCCTAGAAATTCCAAAGCCACCGTCCTATTTCCTTTTTCGTCTATACCTTTATTCGTGCTCCTCTATTAGTCCCATTCTTCGTTCCGATAAGGTTATTGTTACTAGGGGGTTGTTGTAGGTGGGTTTTCATAGGTGCGAACAATAGCCGTGGGGTACAACAATGGCTACCGGCTCGTTCGGCAGCGGGGTAATGACGTCATTTCCCTGTCAGACGTTTCCGGTGCAAATTAATTTATCAAGCACGCCGCAGGACGATTTCGTAGCACGGCTACCAAGTATGTAACCCATATAGGTATACGAACACACATGATAATCCGCACAGTGTGTGTATATATATATATAATCACACAGACCTGTTAAAGGATGTCGGGAAGAAATGAAACGACCACTAGGAAGAAAAATTGTGGAAGTCTGCGAGAGAGATGAAATTTCTCGAGTAGGTACGAAATAATAACGATACTTTTTATTCTGGAGCCTCAAACTTTTTTATTGCTTCAATTCCGACGGATGAAAAAATTATACTCTACCTCATTTCATTTTTTCGATTTTTCCCGCCAAAATTGAATCCTGCATCAGGTATATGCCAGTCGAGATAATTAAGTATCTCAAAGATTATTATTAAAATTTTTCATCCCTCATTTCTTTACCTTTGGATCCATCCAATTTTCACTACTAATTTTTTTCTTTCTCCAACTCATTATCAGATAACGAAACGGGACACGCGCACTCATAAATACCTGAGCAAAGATTCACCCATTATTAGTGGCAATTAATGTGATACGGTTTCTGTTCGGGAGTTACGCGTAGTAACGCGCGTTATCCTCGCCTATCGAACCCGTAGCGACTTCCTGGCCGACTAATTCCGTGACAAAATCCTTTAGTATCGACAGTTACTATTATTAATATTCTATATTAATATTGCGTCATAGGTAATATCATAACTCATATATCAAATATAAGTCAGTTTTTATAGTTAAGTAATATACATTTGATATATGTATATCTAGAATTTTATAAAATCTCCATATGGTTTGAATGACTAAAAATTTGTTTCCATACCCAATGCAATTTATCAACATTCTCACAGGACCACACGCAGCCACTTAAGCATCCAGGATCATCCTGACTAAACTATTAGCAGCGAGCCGTAGCAGCCGGTAGTGTAACGAGCCAAATATTCCTCAACGGTTGACAACGTTAACTCGTTGGACCTCCCATAACTTACTTATGGAGTTCTAGAAGGAAACCACGTGCTACAAGTCCCAACAGCCGTGCTGCTCTGTTGACGTTTCTTAGGGCCTTACTTATTCCTGAGACTTTTGATGTCTACTACGCGAACGAGCTGTGGTCCATGTCCTAAAAATGTTAGTCGCCCCGCTCGTGATCTCTGCTAATTAGCCGGGTCACTAATTGCCACCCCCCACCCGCCCCTTTTTTTCTTAAGTCACGGATCGCGCGCGACGACCGTTTTGTCATCAACACGAAAAATCACTATAGGTTATCTTTCAAAGGGTCTGGTGACAAATTGGCCCGGTGACAATTCGACTAAAAAGTATTTGTTACACGGTGTGAAATTACTTCTAATTGGTCGCCGTGTCCAAAGGGTTGTCTCCTTCGCGACTCGTCGTTGCTGAAAACGAGACGCGATTTCACGTTCATATTTTTTTTACATTTTATGCAACTTTATTTTTTTCTCTTAACACTTTTGTCGTTCGATATAATTAATTACCGTTTCCAGGCATTTCGAAAAATTTTTAGTCTATTTAACCGGTGCCATGGATATACGTGTGTGTTTGCAAAGATACGATACGCGGGTTCTATAAATAGTGTGGAGTACTTTTATCTAGAATTTCACGTAATATATCTATTTCTCAAATATATCTATTCATTTAAGCAGCTGATATATTTTAATAGTGACTTTAATGTTATGTCACATACCCTACTCCCTCAACAGAAAATATTGACAGTCTCCAAAGAATTCATATAGTGACCAAATCTCGGGACATTTTAAAAGGATTAACTTCAGAGTTTTGCCAATTCAAGTCCAAATGAGGCCCAACAGTCCACCCTAATCCACAGTTAATGTCCAAAAGAAAACCTTTGGTTAATCCGATAATCCCGGTTTGTTGTGAAACGTTAGCGAGCTTAAGGGAGTATAGTCACTACTAAAGTCAATTACTAGTTGGTTAGTCGTAAATTGTGTATTGTGGTCAAAACGGGGGGCGGGAGGGGAGTGGTGGGGGAGGTCTGCTTGTCATTTCTATACTTATTGTACTTTGGCCGAGGGGCCTGAAATAAAGAAATATACTCATTCTGGTTGAGTACAGTTAGTCTCGGTACGTTGAGGAAGACCAGGGCCAGTTGAAAGTGGTCGAATGAAAACGGGCCCAAAAATTTATCGTACAAATAATACGTATAGCATTTATGGAAAATGGTCCTGGGGAGGGTACTTTGGGCCCAGTCCGAAAGCATACATAAGGATCCTTGTAAATTTTACACGCGGGGCCTCATTTGCACAGAGTACCACGCCCCGACGGCACAGACGGGCCTTACTTAATCCTTTAGCGGACTTCGTGTGGTTTGACTCTACACCATTATAAGTATAGTTGTGTCACGATACGGTCCTTAAAGAAAATTTTTGACAAATATGCTTCTCTTAACATTGTTTACTTGACTGTACGATAAACAATACAATAATCCCTAATATTTAATGAACCAAGTGCACCTACCGAGTTTACAAAATTTTTTTGCATTTTTCAAAAAAAAAATTATTACCTAAAAAAAGGCCCTACCTCAACCTTAAGTTATTGAGTATTATTTATTTAAAAAAGAGACTCGTTCCGATTAAACATTTTTTTATTCTTTACGACACTCACTCGTGCGGTACACGCGTGTCGGTCATACCAACTGAACAAAATCCTCTAAGAACAAACACAAACAGGATCCCTCATAACTTATCGGCAATAATAATAAATTTTACAAAAACGTTCTCGCGCAATGTCCATTATTAGCTAAACGATCCCAGTCCAAGTTCAGGAAGTGTATCGAGGGGGTGGCCTGTAAGTGCATAAGCCTCAAAGCATCATAAATAAATACACCAGACAGCGTCCCGACGCCGAACCCGACGCATCCTTAGACAGCAAAACTAACTCAGTTAAAATGGTTTCTCTCGACTCTTGCACAATAAACCAGCTTAAAATCATTCATACAGTAATGGCTATACGACAGGGTGCAACAAACCGGCCAATGACTCGTTATAGTCATTGGCCAGTTACGGGTCTGGTAATTTTCATGAATTACGACCAAAATGAGTACCAGCCACTTGGTGACAGTGGGGTGGCAAAGACGTAAGGGCAGGGGGTAGTTTTCACCATTAAAACTCCTTTCACGCATATACCCACTTAATATATGCATCCGAGATACCTGAATGCAAAATTTGGTCCTTGAACGAGGATAAAGGGCAAAGGATTTTTGACTTGAAGAAAAGTAACGAAATTACAATTATTCCGAGTCTAGGGAATTTCTAGGGAAATTTCTCACGCGCAATATTATTATTCTAGTTCTTTTTCTTCGGGGCCAGTAACAAATTGACTTTGCCTATGAAAATATATTGACTCGGGAATACAAGTGCTCCAAAGTGCTAGCACTGAACGCGCTTCGATTCCCCACGCCCTAACGTATAATAAAGCGTGGGCGTTACCATAGGCGGTCTATACGTCCCCCACCAGTGTAACCGGAGGACCTTCCTGGAAGGTTCGTGGGTGTTTCACTGCTAACTTACTTTCCTTTTAGTCCTGAGCCCTCGCGGCATCTTATCCTCCATTTGATAGTCTTAATGATTATAGGATACGCGATATATATACCTTTGAATGTGTCAAATGAGCATTTTTGGTGTTACGCTATAATACGGAATCAATATTATGAATGATTATACGAATTAGATGCTCCGTCACCTTTTAGTAATGAATCATACGTGTACTTGCTACGAGTCCCGGTAATATATGATTTTTTGAATAATTCGTGAAAAAAAAGTTGGGAAAATCTGTAATACAAATTTTGACTAGAGGGAAAATTAATTTTTTTTAATTATATGTATGTGTTTTAGAGCGTGGATCGATTGGACAGTGAAATCGGGAGAAAGCAAGTAAAATGTTGGAGGGAAAAATTTGTAAGAAAAAAGATAGATGTCACTAGTTGAGATTTCAATAAATTCAACCGGAAAGTCGTAAATCGTAGGATTTTCCGTTACGTCGCTCTTTAAATAACGCGACGTCTCGGATTGTATATCGGATCGGTAAATCAAATAAAGTTGACAATAAGGCCCCGTGATCGGGGCCCTATGACTCTTACGTGAGAAAATAGCTAAAATTTTTTATGTACATTTGAGAAAAAATTTTTTTATACTGACTCTCTATACCTAATTGAAAATCTGTCTAGTTTCCTCTTTTTTTTTCTTTCGTCACTCGTCGCACGACGTACCGACGCTCGGCGTCTCTACCCTGCACCATATCTTAGAACTGCCGTGATTTACAGTTGCACTTTTGGGAATGCGAGCGAAAATTTTACGAGCTGATGAGTTTATGGTAGTTTATGGTGGCCGGCGTGTGGCCGTCGCTCGACCATAAGAAAATCCATAAGATTCCACGGGAAAATATTCAATACCGTCGCTAAAAAGGACTCGTGTCCTTTGAAAATTTTGATTTATGACCGAAATCTATATCCAAGGATATGCAGAGGGTGCGATTGAATTTTGCGTAATTTAGCAATCCCGTATAATTTTATTTAAAAACCTCACTGTCTTTGGTATCCTTATAAAAAATGATAAGAAATAACCAATAAGCTACGTAGATAAAATATAATATTTTCAAAAATCTACCTGCCATCTACTTTTACTATGCAGGACAATGCGTCTAGGAGATAATAAAAATCTGCCAAGGACACCATAGAATTTTACGATGGTACCTTACGACCAATTTTTTATAGCTAAGTCCCGTGAAATCTCCTTATTGTTCGGTACTTTCGAAATTCGCAGTACAGTAAGTTTTTAAAAAAAACTTGTAGACAACGTTAATTTTCCAAAATTTATTCATTGACAAAAAAATTATAATCTGTACCATTCTCATTTGCTTTTTGAATTTTTAAAAAATCCAACGATTGGTTAGAATTTTTGTTCACGTACGAAAATGGCGGCACGGGGTTGGGCCTTATTGGCTTTAATGCGGTCCCACCGTGAACCAATTGGGTATACGTAAAGGTGGGCCAGCAGCGTAAATAGGTGTTAGGTTAGGTTCGACGATGAAACATATAGACAGCCGAAGGTTGGTCGATGGTAGGAAAGTAAAAGGGAGTGCATAATGCATCAATGTGTCTAGGCAGAGCACAATGGCGGCTACCGGTGTTGCGGCAGTCTTTGAACTTTGGTCCACCATCGTTCGATCCGTGACGTGGCGAATTCTTCGCCATCCTCCTTTCGAAAAACCAAGAGCACTGCCAAGCAAGGTATGGTTAGGTAGCTATACCTTATACAGACAGTCTAGCATAAGCGACGGCAGGATACAAGGATTCCAATCTAAAGTCAGTATCACACGAGAACAACACGGACCAAGAATGCTCTTGTATCGATAGAATCAAATTAAAGCGATTATTTAAAGAATATTTAGTATATTGGTAGACCTGAAAAATCATGCAATTAATAATACATGAAATATGGCAGCCAACCAGAAAAGGTATCCCAGGTCTGGTAACCCACGTAACCAGAAGAAATTTTCGAAAAGAGGCTTCGACTCGGAGTTACAGTCCCCTTATATAATAAAAATGGGCCCTATGGGTCTGAGGTATTACTGGGTCACAAGGTCAAATAAAGTCTAGCTTACCACGAAGAAGCCACAAAATTGTAAAATTTTAACTTTCATTTTGATTGTAGTGACAATTATTTCTTGCAATTTAAAAACGACCGTCAATCTTTAATGATTTGATATTGCCTGATATCGTTTTAATTAGGAATGTCATACTGAATCATTTTGATAGCTCAAATCATTAAAAAGTTACGTGCATGCTAGGTTACATTCGTATGAGCTCAATTCGAGGGAGGCTCTACTGTAGTGAATATTCGAGAGATCGGATATGTATGTCCTTGTTCAACGCACGTGTATACCCATAAGAGCCTCTCTCTCGCACTCGCAGCGGGTATAGGAAATTGCAAAAATCTAAGGTCCCTACTTTCGCTGATATAGACTCGAATATCAATTTTTCATGGATATTGTCAATAGGGATTAGGCAACCATATTCGCTCTTGAATCGCATTACCGTCATTTAGATAGGGTGATCCGAAATGAATTATACTCTCGAGTTACTTTATGATACCGAAAGTTTCTGCTTTCCAAAAAAAAATGGTACATGTGTACATAAACGCGTTAAAAATCAATTCGAAGTCGTCGCGGACCGCAATATCCGATTTCACAGGAACTTTTCTGCTTTTCCGGGGAAATTTGCCGTGCTGGTCACGGCTATCTTTCGTACAGCTGTTTAACCAGCTGTAACGTATCGCACCTCCCCCGTTTTAAGTGTTCTATAAGGCCCCGACGGGCCCCGCCACGAGGTGTACCTTGTTCGAAGGAGTCAACATTTTTTTATTTTACATTTCCATGAGAACGAGAGTGAAAGAAAAGAAGGGCGCGCGCGTATGTGGTTAATTACTGGGTAGCGTGACCGTCACTTCCGGCGAGCAAAGAGGCCGACGCGAAGAGTGAGGTGAAAAAAAAAATTTCTTACGTGGTATAGGACCCAAAACGGTAAAGACCCGACGCCACTGTGTCTTATGATTTTTTAGAAAATTTTAACTGTATCGCGATACGAAGTTAGGGCCCATTTTTTATATTGCTTTTGTGAACGATATCTCGTTCTCGTAGGATATACCTCACGCAGGTTGATTCGTGGGCCGTAAGGCCCACAAGAAATTTATGGGTCTGCAACCCGTGCATGAAACTCGGTGGCCGGTAACGATATGCACAGTAGCCAGGATACTTTCACGAGAGAAAGGTAGGTCATTGTGTAAATGACTGTAAAATGGGACCAACGAGGGAGACCCAAGGATGGGCCCTAAAAGTCGAAAGTTTTTAAAATTAGAGAAAGGAACGTGCCCCAGCTCACCCCTTACTGTTGTATGGAGTGAGACAGTAAACTCACCAGGAGGGAGTGACACAGTTTTTGAAAATTTAGGGCCACTAGGTCTCTGGGCCAGGCCCACAAGTCCTGGTCTCTTCGGTTCAAGACCAAAGGGTCCCAAGTCCCTTAAAATTCAGCAGGACATACTACCGTTACATCAATGAACTTCAAAGCATCTCCATGAAAGATTTACGTCCTGGTTTTGAATTTGAAAAAAAATTGCTCCCACGTACCAACCCCCAACTGCTTTTGCTACCGTATGGGAAGTTGGGCCTTATAGACCAGACTCGAGTTCCAGGTGAAATTTACAACCTCAAGAACATCCTCGTGAACTCCTGGTGAGAAAATTGGTGGGAGTTGGCTACTATGAGACTTCTGTCTGGCCACGCGACCTCTTCGAACTTCTTTACATCCCTTAAAGTGGTAGCAATGCCGACCACCCTTCTCTGCCCTTTCACCAAGTGTCGCGCAGCTTCGCGTCCTCCTTCCAAACGGGACTGACAAATAACCAGGACCCTCTCGGCCGGGGTCCAGCGAGAGTGGGAGGGCTATGGTCTTTCACCCCCTGTCACAGGGGATGGAGATGTTTTCAAAATGTTTAGAAATGTTTGACACTGGTCGCGTGGCTTCTTCACCCTTATAACGTATATACCAAAGATACAAATTGAATAGGTATGATGTTCCGGACCTACCCCAAATACGAAAATCTTGAATCTGTCTTCCTCATCATATCACCGTCTCAAAGGTACACATTGACTGGGTATAATGTCCCGGACCTACCCCAAATACGAAAATCTTGAATTTGCCTCCCTCATCATATCGCCGTTACACTACCACCCTCTTCTGACACCTCACTGTGCATTAGTAAGGGTGCGAGCTCCTCTACCTCCAGACGGACGATATTCTCGCCGACAAATTAAAAAGTTATTAACCCCCTAAATGGATACCGATTAATTTGCCCTTGTAACAAATTGCGCTACGTCCAACCAATCCCACCCCACAGGATCGCGCCCTTCCGGAAGGTCCTCCAGGTTCAACTGTACGTATACCACAATGAGGCCTGATACATCCCTCTGAATAGGGGTGTCAGTTGCACCGTGAAATTCTCCATCAATCTACGGAATTATTGAGCATATGGCACCGGGGCTCTCAGGGTCATATATGTATATAGGAAATGGTGTAGGCTCTTGCGCAAAGACTTCCGGTTTATCTATTATTCTCGAATCATTCATTCGTGTCCAATATTGCTGAAGTGAAACTCGTCAACCCCCCCCCCCTCTTAAAGGGCGGGTTAATAAAATTTTGAAAATTTTAAATATTTTTTTTTCTACCGCTATTGATTTTCTTCTTGCTTCACTCTGATGAGATCAACATCGCCCACCAGGTGGGGCCCGGTTCAAAGTTCGCTCTGCGCACCTAGGAATTATGCATTCGGTGCAGCTCGGTGCTTGGGATAATCTACCACGCGTTTAGCATTATTATCCTTGAACGTTTCTGATACGATTCTCGGTTCCATGGGGCACGAAATGTTCACGGCTTTGTTTTTTAAATATTTTTTTACTTTCTTTTGGAATTATATTTTGCTTTGATTCTAACTTTAACCACTACGGTTTTGTTCTGTTTTCTTCTGGTTTTATTTTTCTTGGTACCCCACCCAGATGGAATTCCAACAGGTGAATCAAAACGGTACGATGTAATTCTGATGAATTGCAATCATCATTTACCATTAAGGGTGTCCATCCTTGATATGCGTGATACGTGATGATTGTGTTGGGGCGACTTGTTTTTGTTTTTTTGCTTCAATCTGAAGAGAAGCTAGGATTGAATTTTTTGAGAAGCGAATGCTTTGAATGGTTCTCAAAAAATATGCAGGCTACTTTGAAAACTGTGGAGAATTGCAAAAAGAGTTCTGAGGGAATCAAGGATGCATCGAAATATCGAAAATATATAAGCAGTGAGGTATTTTTGTATTTTAATGGAGTATGTTTTTGAAAAATTTCTTTTCTGTCTGTCGTATAGGTTATTCGTTGACGGAATTGTCAAAGGCGCGAAGAAATCATAGGATAATGGGAGAGGAGCGTGAATTGAAGTTTTTGGAAAATGATAAATCCAAATTAACTATTGGGTCGTTGGCATCGATTAAAGTAAAATTTTGAAATTTTGAATAACGGTATGTCTTATGAAATTTTATTTTTATATCGTAGAGAGACCTTTTGCGAAATAGATGGAACTACTTTTGTCACTTATCTGAGAGAAAAAAATTACGGGAGATTAATCGAGAAAAAAGTTTAACGAGGTATAATTTTGAAAAAGTAATTACAATACAGGACATTATATTTGCAAATGATATAGATTGAAATGGAAATATATTGAACTTGAACGTGTGCCAGCTGATAGTCCGATTTTTGAAAAAGTCAGTGTATTTAAAAATGTCTAATTTAAATGGATTTTTAAAATTAAAATAAAAAATGTATCTTTCTAGATTATAAGAACTCGGCGAGAGAGACGGGAGTCAAAATTGGCACGCAAAAAAAGGATGATTGAAATTATTGAGAAAATAATTAAGGAGGAATTCAAAGTTAAAAAGAAAATGGAATCTAAACAGAAAACTGAAAATTTTAAAAATTCACGACAGAGATATGGAAAGAAACCCACGATTGAAATAGATTCAAAAAAATCTTATAAATTTCATGATACCGTTGATGGCTCTACAGAAAATTTGAATATTACCAATCAGTCTCCAGCTGACAGTGGTTTTATTCAAAATTCGGAAATTTCAGAGCAAGAAAATATTTCTAAAAAAGAATCTGCCAATGTGACTCCTCAAGCAATAGATAATATTGATGATCAAAAGGATTTCAAAAATTATAAAACAAATTTAGAGATAACTGCCAATCGAAATGTGTTCGAGTTAAACGAAAAACTCAAAAATAAAATTGTTGACTTACCCCCTTTACCGCTGGAAGATGACCATGAAACAATTGAGATTGAGGATTGTCTGCCAACTCCGACGGATGATTTTGAAAGAACCGATATCGATCAACGGGATGATTTTGAAAATACACGAAAAGAAAAAAAGATATTGACAGACAGGTGCTTTTACGCGAAACCCAGAAGCATAATTTTTAAAGTAAACCTATTCAAATTTATTTTAACTCTTGTACAGTAATAAGTTGATATTTCTTTTACAGAATTTCAACCCTGGCACATCTTACACTCAAAAACTGGCGATATACAATAAATTCTCAAAATGGTCTTATATCCGTTACGATTCTATAATTTTGTCAATTTCGGATAATAATGTACTGACAGTAGAACAAATCGATGCTGCCAAAATCAGACCAGGTTTATTCATTTTCGTGACTGTGAATTTTTTACCCAACACGGAAACGGAAATAACTGGTGCACTGATATTTTTAACATTGAATTCAGAAAATACGAAAGATTTTCACGAATTCAAAATTCGAATTCATTGTATTCCCGCGCGTGCAGATCCGTTGGTGGATCCTGAAAAATTACGGTAGTAAAGAATGCAGAAAATGTTGAAAAAAAAAGTAAGCTTTGTACCAGTATATTTTTTTTCACTTACATAGATTCCCCACATTCCCAATTTGGAAATACATTGAACCTGGTTCAATACACCAAAGATTGACGATATCAAATTTCGGATTAAAAACATGCAATTTTTTATTCACACCAAAAAATAACACGCAAGATAGTTTTAATTGGGACATCGAAGAGAACGAGTATCCGTATAAGAAATGTATAAAATAATAATCCCAAAATTGTACAATTTAAAAATTTTTTTCTCTCTTTGTGTCATATGTGAAGTCACTCATACAAAACACGCTCACGAAGAAAATTCAAGAACAGATTACGAAACGTATGAAGTGGAATTGAGACCAAAATCGTCTGTTGATGTTCGAGTAACATTTTTTCCAAAATACGTGGGCCTGCATCACGACGTACTTGAAATCATTTTCAAAGTTCAAGAACAGATTATAAAAACACAAGCAAGCAAGAATATATCTGGCACGCTGACGTCACAATTTATAACAACAAATTTTTTCAAAAACAGACCATACAAGTTTGGGCTGAGGTGACAGGATCTGAGATACATCTTAATCCAAAATTCGTGGATCTAGGAATAATAATAATGGACACAGGAGTTTATCAGGCTAATTTCACCGTAACTAATACAGGTAAACAATTCTATATTAGTAAAAATCAAACTGAACTTACTTATAAAAATTAGGTCGATCCCGTGCTGATATATCTATGCTGATTCCAAAATATCTTTGCACTGAAATTCAAATTTATCCAAAAACATTTTCACTACAAACTGATACCTCGTGGACGTTCACTGTCCGACTGACGCCATCAGAGAATATTTTACAAAAAGCAAAAACGTAAGTGATTCTGAGAAATTCAATATTTACCTTGTATTTTAAAATGATCTCCAATAGCTACTACGACAAGACATGCAACACTCTGAATATACCAATCAAAATTAATGTTAATTATACAAACGAGAAGGGCCCTACCCTAACATTAAAAATTCTGGCTACTCCAACAAGCAGTACATTAGTAATAGGTAATATTTATGAAAATATTGAAAAAAGATAATATCAAACAATTAAAAATTTCCAAACAGAACCTGACTTTGTCGTACTGGGCATGGTAAATACACAAGAATCTGTAATGTCCAGAATATGTATCACAAATCCCAGCCTAGTAGTACAAGACTTTGGATTTCTAAATATCCCCCCCACAATGACTGTACAGCCAAATTATGGATTTGGCCGAATTTTACCAGGCGAGACAATTCCACTTCACTTGATATATTCAGCCTGGTTGACGGACATTCCCGGAAATGAAGCGGAAGCTAGTGGATTGGCGTCAGATCGAAGGTGCCTATCGACTCAAATTCCAATGAAAAAACCAGCGAATTACGAACGACCTCTAATTTCGTGTTATCAATCTATAAGTGGCGTATTTCTCGTAGATTTGAAATACGCGTGACCACAGTTAACGAGTTGGTTGGCAAAAAAAATCACGTCATTAGTACAAAAGTTCCTACAAGCAGATTATTGAATCTACCACCGAAAGAACAATGGCGTCCAACGGGAATTGACTTCAATAAACAGTCTGACCAGCCTCGAATGCCAAGAAGAAGATCCAGTAGTATTTCACAAGCAGTCCGTAGTGAAACCCCGTTTAAAGATTTAATTGGTGATCTAACCGTTGATGATGATTCCAATTCAGACTTGCCAGGTACAAAAAAACATTAGGTGACTTCTGCAGTTTGTTAAAAAAAAAATCACTGAGTCAGCCACTATCATCTATTTAGTTCCTTTTTCTTATTTTGTATTGATTTGTAAGACTCTGACGTAGCATCCGACAGTTTTGGACCACTGGATGATGACGTAAGAGAATTTAAAAATATCACTGAGATTTTCGCTTTCATTGTGGATCCACTTTGTCAATTGAGTGAGCAAATAATCGAATTTCCTGCGACACCTTGCGACTCGTTTTCACTGGTAACGTCCCAGCAAATACAATATGACAGTTATATATGGGCAATGTAAAATTTCATACTTAAGGATTTAACAGTGTTATAAAGCACCAGATGTGCATAACTGTTATATATCTTGGAGCAAGGAGTTATAACATTGTCAATATGTAACTCACTTTTTTATTGTTGTAGTAAAACAAAAGTTTTCCGACTTAGTTTCCAAAAAACGAAAATCTTTTAATGCGTCATATCTTTTTTAGACTTCTGTAAACTTGATGGGTTTCAACAGTGCATCTTATCCTCACTGCACTTGCGGATTTATCGAGGATCAAATAAAGGAGTTTGAAGCTTGGTACGAATTTAAGTGTTCATCACCGCGCGTCAGAATGTCGCCACGTTATGGACACTTGAAAAATGGTGAAACCGTAAAGATTACTTTAATGCACAAGCCAAAAATGTCGCATGACGTTACTGCGAATTTTTTGGAAAGTATGGAAGTCAAGGACAAGACGTTACCAGGAGAAATGACGTTGCTGGAAAATTTTGAAGCTTACGTAGACCACGAATGGGCTACATGTACATTAAATATAAAAATGAAAGATGGTGACAGGAGAGATGAAAATTTGTTAATTAAATTAACATGTCCTGTTGTTAAGCCTGATATAATAATCCTAAATCCAACAAGAATAATAGAATTTGGCATGGTGGTAATTGGGTCAAAATCCAGAAACATCCTAGAAATTAAAAACATATCCACTCGGTCTGTGATTTTTATGAAATGCTCCAAGTATTATGCATTTCTGTTTTGTAGAATGAAAAATAATTTCAGGTCAGTCAAGATAAAGTTCAGTCTTCTTAATCCATTTGGCCCTTTCTTTATGCCTCCTGGAAAAGTTCTGGAACCAGGATCTATCTTGTCCATACCCATTACGTATAGGCCAAAAATGAACAAGGATAATGTAAGTAATGTTTTTTTTATTGTAAATACTAAATAAAAATTTCAAAAGTCATTGTATGGTTGCCGAGCATTAGCTATAATTGTTCTTGGAGCTTTACTTTTAAAAACCCAACTCCATCCACTTCCTTTGATATTTTTTGGGACCATTGTATGGTACCGACCTGGCCCAGGACAAATTTCCTTACGTCTCAATGGTCTCACATTCAGTATATTACTATCGAAAGGATATCTCAAGGCATTTTTTGGTTTACTTATTTGCTGCGGTTCATAATAACCTGGTCCTGGTTGATCAGGGTCCTTGTAGCAGAGACTAGGATCATTTAGCATAATCCTTGTAGATGGTTTCTTAGTAAACCTTCACAGATAAAGGACTGAATAAATTATTCTCGAAATTATAACTACAATGAAATATTTACCTAGGACATTCTGTCCAAAGTCCTTTGAAATAATTAGATTTGTAAAAAAGTTTGTTAGTTTCACCAGAACATCCCTTTGGCCAATCCTTATTATAAATTGATGAGGGCATTGCCAAGTATCCTTTAATACTAGTATAATCTCTGCATCCTGAAAAAATTTAAATAATAGTATCACAAAATCTCCTGTAACTTTTAAAGAACCAGGGACTCATATAATGTATACAAACCTGTAAAAAGATCATAGGGCCCTCTTTTGCTTACTACCTTGTTTAAAAGATTATCAAGGCAGTCAGGATGTCGAGGATTATATCTGGGATCGAACAAAAACAATAATTATTTATGTCTTGGATAATTAACTAAAAGGTGAATCATTAATTTACAAATTGCACGGTAGAGACCAGGAATGTAAACTCTTTTGAAATCTTGGTCTAAGGCCGTCGAATTCAAACGTAGGGACGAAAGAATGTTTTTTAAATCGATTGTGATCCTTGGAACGAAAAAGATCGCTCAGATATCCTGTAATATCATGCATCAGTATACCATACTAAAGGCCTTGTAAATAATTTTAACTTACCAGGACCCGGCATATTTTCTCTAGCATCTTTTTTGAATCTTGGAGTAATCCCAAAGCCGACGTTAGCTTTTATAGTCTTGCAGGATCTATCAAGGATGTTGTCTGGCCATTGAGAAATTTCGTGTGTTCCAGGACCACGTCCTGTTTTTTGTAAATTTCTCTCAAAAACATATTTCTCCAACAAGTGTCCTCCCATAGTGGCAGAAAATTCCTTTAACTCTTCATCCCTTTGCCAACTAAATTTTACTTATTACAAAGTACTTTTACATGAGGTAAATGGACACTTACTCCCTGGTATTCTTTTTAGAAGGAATCCTGGAAGGATTATATAATCCTACAGCGGGAGAGTCTTGCGTAACGGCGAATAATTTTGGATGTAGACCAAGATTCTTCCTTGATGTGGTAGAAGTATTAAATGGAGGATGATTTTTTTTAATATGTGGATTCAAACGTTTATAGTGCCATCCGTTAGCACATTTACATGATTTTAAGGACCTCGTATTGTTTTCAAAAGCCATTTCGTGTCCAAGATTAGTGTGTTAAATCTAAAAAATGAAACATATTGTTAAAATTTATGTAGCCTCTTCTCTCCTTTCAGGATATTGAATTTTTTGAAATTCGTGCCGCTTCCACAAAGACAATTTGGAGAATGTCTTTATCCGGAAGGGGTGTTATACCAAGCTGGAATATCCTACCGGAAATGAGAGTGGCAAGACTCGAGGCTAGAGTTGGGAAACCGGATGAAATCAAATTAACTGTAAGTTTCACTTCCCCCCTCGTAACGCCATCTATACAATTTATACAGA
Organism: Trachelus iudaicus; assembly: GCA_030142595.1. Lineage (NCBI taxonomy): Eukaryota > Metazoa > Arthropoda > Insecta > Hymenoptera > Cephidae > Trachelus > Trachelus iudaicus. The sequence goes on along the minus strand of JARQTH010000498.1, from coordinate 257,800 downwards.
GCGCATAAAAACAAACAATTGTTTAAACATAAGATCATCATTAGAATTACTGTCATGAAGTATGTAGTAGGCAAAGAGATTAACACCTTACTGTTATTATTATATCTTGCCTACTTATATTTTCATATATTAGAGATACTTTAATTATAATTTATTTTTGATATGCAAAACTAATCAGCTTAATCGTACCAACGGAAGTCTGCCCGTCTATTTGATGTCAAAGAAAAAGACAAATTCAGGTGGAGCGTTCGAGCTGCCTAGCCTATATTACAAAAATAATTGAAAATGACGAATATTACTAGTGTATTAAGAATTTCCATATTTCCTCGTATTGTAACAATATTTTTCTACTTATACGTCGATAACACTGTATTACTTTACATGATACGCCATCTCTGAGACTCTATGTCAAGTGTCTCGATAATAAAGTGACAGTGCATGGTACATAAACAAATTCTCTCTCAAGAGAAAAAAATGTTCTTACCAATTCACGCTGTACCATCTCTTAGGCATCTACTTTTTATTACAATTTTAAAAAATTCCACCAAACGATTGGAACTCCATGAGGAATCAGTGGTATTGACTAAATCTCCAACAAGTTTCACAGTTCATTGAAGAGATGGCGCTGGATACGCTTACCAGACGGTAATGCCCTTTTAAGCGGCAAAACTTGGAACTAAATTCCCACTGCTGTTGTACCATATACTCGTTCCGAAGAACGTTAACACATCATGGACGGCTGTCTACATCTTTATCTGCTCTCTAACGATTCCCAGCATTTAATAATTAATCGAAAACTCAGACTTTCAATTACCGCAGCAGTGAGCACGAGTATCGGTGCTCGGGACGAAGAGCACTCTCAGCGTCATGAATCATGCAGACTAGGCAAGAAACTTTAACCAAGGGTGATTCTTGATCGGTGAAACAGCCTGCACCCACCAGCCCTTACCACTTCGTATATTAAACTTCTCAAACCGAAATATCTCTCGAGTTTCTCTCCCTCCTCAATAGGAGCAACCAAGGACAGACATTTTTTTACCTTAAACCATAGTATCACTCCTCAAAAATATTTTCACCTAACAATCAGAACATCCACATAAAGAAGCTATATTTTTTTGTGTAATATTTTCCACATACCTTTTGTCTATCGACTACCACCACCAACATAATCATCATCCCTCTCTCTCCCTTTCTTTCTTATTCATCTGTACGATTCTGTTTTAAGATGAAAATGTGTCTCTTGAGATAAGAAATGTTTTTCCCTCTAACCCCCCAGGGCTGACGGCACGCACCCTTCTTCGGCCACAAAATAAACTTTTCTCATACGGATATAATGCACGACTACCACCAACACCAACTCGTCTTCTCCAAAGCACACTTATAGTCATCCACAATGGAGCTCAGTCCGGGATTACCTCCTGAAAAAAATCTCAGTTCTAGACGTATTTTTATCGACTGACACAGTTTGATAGAATTACCTTTTTTTAAATTCTCCAATGTTTCTTTTTTTCTCACTATCTATAATGTTTAATTTTCAGTCCATTAGGACTCCACAAATAACAGGCATGTACACACATATAATTTTCTTTATTTTTCCTTCTCTCCACACTTCAAACAAAAAACAAGATAATGTTTTCCATCCGACTCAGGCATTACGGCACGTATCCCATTAACCATGGATTATAACGTTGATCAGATCCACCAATTAAAACGAAGCATAAGATAAAAGCGCATTTTGTAAATAAGGTTAGAAGTATCCTTAGAGACAGGATGCCGTGCTATTCTCACTGACATAACTTAACGCCGGGCCACGACCTTCCGACGAGAAACCGGAAACCGGAAGTCTATCGACACGACCATAAAGGCGAAGCTATCGTCATTTGATATGTAGTTTGCACTACGCTGACCTAAATCGGAAATTCTGCTGGTCTCTAGACAACCTCAATACCTTGGGTACATCATTCATCCAAAGTTATGCCACATAAGCATAGTACACCTTTTAGGTTATGTACAGATATTTTTGAATTTCAAATTTAACTCAAGTCGAGCTAGAAGACAACCCTCGTGATGCAATTTCCGAAAATACACATACATATATTCTCAGTTTTTCATTACACGGATACATATATCACACACGTACTATATGAAACGTACACTTTCATCCGGATACTCCTCCTAAGGACCGATTCCCTGAAAAGTTAATTCCATACTCCAATTGAATGGCACGTACAAAGTGGCAGAGTAAATAAATGCAATCTCTTTTCATTCACTAGGTTGCCTGTCAAGTTCAATACTTATTCTACTGATGGTTTTTTTTATTTTGAAAAAAATTTTTTAATATACAGATTAGTCAATAGAAACGCACCAGCTGAAGTTGGGCCCAAGTGGCAGACGCGGGATGTGACCTCTCCAAAAAAAAATTACAGCTAGGCACAGCTCACCATGATTGATTTACATAAGGGCACACTGACAGTTCGCATAGTAATAGGTTAGGTTTTTGAAATATTTCAATATTTAGCTTACTGAAATGGTTAATAGCCTCCTTCTGCTATTTACCAAGGGAGGGGTGAAGACAAGAAAATTGAATAAATCCAGGTCCTCAGATTCTCCATCATTCTCTGGTAAGCCTCTTCTGGGTCCATATCCGATTTATACATTTTTGCAAGTTCCCTGAAATATCCTAACGCACCTGTGAATTCTTTTAGGTATCTTAATACAGTCCAGAGATTGATCCTGCTTCACCCCCTTCTGCTGTTAACTAAGGGAGGAGTGAGGACAAGAAAATTGAATAAATCCAGGTCCTCAGATACTCCATCATTCTCTGGTAAGTCTCTTCAGGGTCTATAACCAATTTATATATTTTTATAAAATCACTGGATTATCCTAACGCACCTTCGAATTCTTTTAGGTATCTTAATACAGTCTAGAGATTGATCCTGCTTCATCCCTCTTTTGCCATTGATTAAGGGAGGGGTGATGATAAGAAAATTGAACAAACTCAGGTCCTCAGATTCCCCAACACTCTTTGGCAAGCCTCTCCTATGTCCCTACAAAATCGCTAAATTCTCTAAAATATCTTAACACTCCTATGAATCCCTTTTGAATGTCCTGGAATTGTCCTGACAATTATTGCAATCTGTTGTGAAAATAAATCTTAACCGATATTACATTTTGTCATTACAACATTAATCGATTATTTCAGCAATCTAACTATTGAAATATTTCAAAAACCTAACTTATTACTATGCGAACTGTCAATGTGCGTTTATGTGAATCAGTCACGGTGAGCCGTGTCTAGCTGTCATTTTTTTAAGGGGCCCGAGGGGCCGCACTGCTGTGTCGCCCACTTGGGCCCAACTTCAGCTGGTATGTTTCTAATGAATAACTCTGTATGTGGAATGTATCATATTTTGGATGGAGATGTACATACATACAGTGGTGATCTCATTACTATACTGCAATACTGGTACGTTTTTGTATCAGCAAATTAATAAGAATGCAGATATACATATTTATATGTATCTCTATCAGATTGCGTGTGGCCACATTCGTTACGGTTACTGTTATTATTGGAAATTAGCGTTTTCCATGATCCCCAGATATTACAATAGCAGTATTGCCTTGTTTGCAATTCTATGATATGGAAATTCCAGTTCTAGCTGAAGATGCTGGACCCACTAAACTCTTACGTCACCGTTAAGAATTGCCAACCGGTATGTATTGCATTGTACTCTTTTGATTACAGAAATAAGAAAAAAAAGAGGGGAGCCATTACGAAAACACACCAGAAACTTACAACTGTCTCGTAAACGCATTTCTGTGAGGATTGTAGATTCTGTAATGAAAACACTATCGTTTATATGTAGTTAGCATTCCAAACGTCATCACTGAAAAATCCATCTGTTAGAGAAATTCCAAAATTTTCTACAAGTAATTGCAAATAGAAGGATCAATCAACAAATTTGGGATGATTCGTTGGATGCTGGATATCTATCAAGAGTATGGATAAAATTAAATTTAAACAATTATCGATACCTGCTCCATATGACGTCTACTGATATCAGGCTCTAGGGTCAAAGTATCAAATAATATTAAGCTTACAATTACTTTGGATAAAAGCAGTCAGTTTAGAGAAGAAATGATGGACGAGTGACAGCTGATAAATTGGATGATAATTTGTCGAGAAAAAAGTTTGGAAACCCGGAAAAAATGATATTGCAAACGAAACCATAAAGTTGGTACTCAAATAGAGTCAATATTCATTATAGTTTGAGTAACTGTCACAAAGTGGGTAATCAGAGCAATCAGTTGCGCACGTGCTCAATGACGTTCAAGACAAGTAACAGTTTTTCTTATTGAAGAGGTCCAACTCTGACAAATATGTATAGTTACATTGTGAGCTCAACTAAAATAAGGCCAGTTGTCATCAGCACGAGTACAGTATATTAACTGAAAGTTCCTAGATATTGTCAGACACGCAAGCATATCATTCTTGAGTGAGGGGGTGTACCATTTCAGCCCCACTGATTATATCCGACCTTTGACTTATGGATATTATAATAATACCACAAGGTCCCATAGACATAATAATAGAATATAGCCGTAGGACCTAAATGCACTGCTCTTTGTGGTATAGTCTCAGCTGTTGGGGATAAGCGATCGTCTTGGCTGATAACCACAATGGTCGGACCGACAGATAAGGGTGGTGGTACGATACTGTGTTACCATAAGGGTTTGTAATAGCTACATCAAGGATCGGGGAGAACGCTAGAAAAAGAAGTAGAAAATGGAAAGAAGAGAAGGAATGGGATGCTGGATGATCTTGGGTACAATATCCAAAATCCTTTATGAATAATGTTGTATGAAATTTTTTACTCTTGTAGGATTTGGGAATATTTTTTGTCGTTACACTATTTATACAGCGTAACGACCCTCTGTCATGTACGTTATAGGACAATAAAATATTTATCAATTAATTTGTAAACTCTCTATAATCGCTCTCCCGGGACTCTGAGACGTGATAAAAAGCGAGAGAGCGATATTACGGAGAGTCCTTACTGCACTGTGACAGGCAGAGCGTGTGGCGGTATCTTGCGGCAAAGTTGACTATAGTACGAAAAAGGGTTTTCAAGGTTCCTTAAAAGACTCGGATACCATTATGAAAAGAGTCACCTTACTACTACTATATCTTTCCCGTCTAGCCAAAATTCTATAAAACATATTTTATTTTATAGACCATAGCCATAGTCGTTCCTCCCCTAAAGCCTCCTCTTTTTCTCTGTTAACCCTTCCACCTCTTGGCATACGACGTATAAATTTCTTCTTTACACAAACCGTCATAACTGCTGGACTCATATGTAATATGAACATATTTACACGACAAACGTGTCCCAAGGATACGTTCAGACAATATAAAAATATCTCAAGGGAAAAAAGCAATAGTGAATATGAAATTTGCATTTAGTATTTATATTTGGCCATTCGACACCCTTATCCGATTACACAGATTTAGATATTGAAAATTTCGGTTCAAATTTCCCGCCGATACCTATCACGTCCTATTAGAACAATTTTCACGTTCTTACAATATAACATTGATCTTGATAGTTGAAAAGGCTCTTTTCATAACCCATAAACTGACCCACGAAATCCCAAAGGATTTCTGTCCCACTGAGAGACTCATTGATTCTCTTTACATATTCTAAGCACAATGTACTCTTCATCATATTCCACCATGTTCTGCCGTTCACCAAATCCCACGGTTATACTGTATCATAAAAAATTGTATAATCCATATGTTTATATAGAGCATTTATAGAGTGATACAGGAATATGGGATAATGCATCGGTACACGTATATTGCAGGATCCTGCACGACACTGCAGCAAATTGTTTTCCACTTTAAAAACTTCTCGAGCAGTTGGCACTTATTTTTTAAGTCAGCCGGGATTTTAAGGGATCATATATATGGATCATATATGTATATGGAGCTCCAGTAAGCGGTGGCCCCATGTGACGCTTTAAACCAAAATGGCTATAAATCACTGCAACAAAAATCTTGTATATTATGTGAATCATTTTATACAGGGTGTAAAGGAGTTATACAGGCTGTCCCATTTGAAACAGGACGGTTGGATATCTGTTTAAGGAAGAGCGAGACAGCAAAATATGTCGGACGAAAGTTGTAGGGTACAAAGGGGGAAAGCCAGTGCAAATAGAATTTATGCTCCTACTATTCATGCTTTTATGTTGCAAGCATAAAGCCAGTTTTTTTAAATAGCAATAATATTTTTGAACTTGCACAAGTTTTCCGTTTTATCGAGACGAATTCAACCATACACTATGTTATGATTTTTTTCATCGATTTTCTATGAAATATCACACGAAAATGGAACAAAATGTGACTATCTCCATTCAGGCATTCTTAGCATACCTAAGCGCTCGAATATTATTTTTCACTAATCTGATCATGCATGAAATGAAAATGGTGGTAACATCGAACATCTCCTGCGATAAGTGTGCCCTGCACCTACACGTGCAAAATATGAAATAGAATATGCACGAAAGCTTCAATAAAGATAATCACATTATGTTCCATTTTCGTGTGATATTTCATAGAAAATCGATGAAAAAATCATAAAATAGGATATGGTTCAATTCGTCTCGATAAAACGGAAAACTTGTGCGGGTTCAAAAATTTTGTTACCATTTAAAAAAACTGGCTTTATGCTTGCAACATAGAAGCATAAATAGTAGGAGCATAAATTCTATTTGCACTGGCTTTCCCCCTTTGTACCCTACAACATTCGTCTAACACATTTTGCTGTCTCGCTCTTCCTTAACCAGACATTCAACCGTCCTGTTTCAAATGGGACACCCTGTATGAACAAACTTGACAGGTTGTTAAAACTGATTTGAAGGAAAGAACAAATTCTTAATAAATATTTTTCTGAAAGCTAAACTCTTGAAAGAAATTCAGTTATTTATTATGTAAGAAAATCTTTGTGCGATTGTACATACTGTAGGTAATATATTAGTCATATCAGTTTAAAGTGTTGGCCATTCATTTGAATGCAGATTTCTACACGTATTTTCAATTAATTTTGTACGCGTTGAAAAACTTTTTGGATTTTTCACAAGTATTTTCAACACATCAGATTTGTTTAATATTATTTAATAGAACCTGAATACACTAATATCTTTTAAATTATTTATTTTCAGATATATGTTTCTTAACACATTTTTTTGGGTCTCTCAATAAGTTATATCAGTCTGCAAAGTTTGGATTCATAATCTATTTACACCTTGTATACATGATCCACTGTGGCTTTGAAAATTTATGGAAATTCTTGTTACATATTCATTGTATTGTATAATTATACAACAGAGAATGCCACTACACATGGGATATGTGTTAATATGTTGGAATATAACTTATAGTTAAATTAATTATAAAGATACCATATGCTTTTGTGAATTCCAGATTGAAAACACTTCTGAGGCCACACTGGTGTTCGTGCTGGAAATTATTGAATTATTGGAAGGATCGATACCAGTGAAATTGAGCAGAAGTAAGGTCCTTAAGAAAAACAGGAAGAGAAGAATAAGCATGTTTCTTGAGGAGGAAGAGGAGTTGGCTATTTTTGATAAAAACATGAAGCCTCTCGATAATAAACAATATTTTACTTTTGTTAACTTCGACGACGATTTGCGACTTCCGGTAGAAGCCATGAAAAAGGTTAGTTGTACCTTTAAAGGTTTTACGTATCTTTATTGCATCATAGTTCAAATTCTTGTATTATCTGACTGAAGCATAATATGGAGACTAATTTTAATGATAAATTCTTTCAGAAGGACTTTGTATTACGATTTGAAGTACCATCGACAGAAATCTCGTTCACGGGGAAGAGAAGTAAAAAGAACAAGGAAAGGATCGGTGTCGCGACGCCTGGCATCGTAAGGAAAGGTCCTCTGGATGCTATGGACGTGTATTACGTAGCAAGATTGAAATTGTCACTCGAGAACATCCAACCTATACAGGATATTGTGTTAATAGGTACCGTGAAGACCTGAAACGAGATAGAAATTTGTAAAAGAAGTTATCCAACGAAAATCAAAGGCTCTTCAATAACCAATAATATATTGAATTTCTCTTTTAATGAAATAATATTGCTCGAGAACTTCTGAACTATAGAAGATATTGTGTTAATAAATAACGTCAAATTGGAAAATAGGATAGAAATTTTGAAATAGAGTTATTCGATGGAACTAATGATTCTCAATATTCAATAAGATATTAATTTTCTCGTTTAATTAAATAAATATTTACGAAAATGTCAAATATTGTACATCACTTTTATTAATTCAATAATGAATTGACATATAAAGCACCTTCCACGACAATGATAGACATGTACGATAGATAAACGTAAAGCAACAGTCTCTAATTTCCCGGCTGGTACATTCGCTTATAAAGTTTGTTCGCTAACAATTGTGTACAGTTTACCGATAAATAATTAATAATTAATTGTTTGGCCAAACAAGCCGTCCACCGTTGCGTAGCTGCGCCCCAAATGCATGCAAGGCAACGGTGAGCGAATCTCGTTAAATATTATTAATAATAGGATCATAACTTCTAAAGATATTTACAGGCTTCTTGGAGAACTTTATAAAACAATTTTTAAGGAGCAAAGGGGAAAGGAAAGATAGATAGCAATACATTATTTTAAGGATCAAAGAGAGATAGAGATAGATAGAGAGAGAGAGAGAGAGAGAGAGAGAGAGAGAGAGAGAGAGAGAGAGAGAGAGAGAGAGAGAGAGA
>JARQTH010000498.1:127220-248879 GCA_030142595.1 Trachelus iudaicus | reverse complement strand
GAGAGAGAGAGAGAGAGAGAGAGAGAGAGAGAGAGAGAGAGAGAGAGAGAGAGAGAGAGAGAGAGAGAGAGTGACAGTACAAATTACAAATACAACAATGTACAAATAGGCAATTATAAGAATCGTTAAAGTGACATCGGGAAGCTTAGTTCTCCCCATGAAAAATAAAAAAACAATTTACTAATCCACTAATCATCTTTAAAGATTACAGACAAATTGCTCTTACATATCCAAAATCACACGAACGTATTCGTTATGTCCATAATAAGCTGTTAGATATTAATCAAGAAATTTACAACAAAAGCTTGTAACGTGTGAATACGGATGGCGAAAACAATCCGCAACATAAATTTATACACGTGTTCCCTAAGGTATCCCTTTATTTGTGCGCACTGATCGAATAGCACTCTTTTTTTCTCTAAAAGATGTACTATTATTAACAGTTAGAATATCCAAAAACGACGTAAATGGCGATTCGAACGATAATTAATTATTTCTAATTTGCATAAGCGTCGTCCCGTCGATAGTCCCACGAATTTCCATATACATACAAGAATCAGGTTGAAAAATAGCGAAGACGCGATTTTCGCGTCATTATTCGCGTCATGCCGTGTTTTACATAATTTCGCGTCAGCATGCTGTCCAAAACGATTACCGATACAAAGTGTTCATCGAACCGTGACACTCGTATGAATTTTATACATCAATTATCACGTGTTACCTCGTGTTCGTAATAAAAAAAAAAGTCAGCCAATCGAAGCTACTTTAGTTTTTACGTGAAACGAGATACACGACACGCGGAATCTTCTTGACCGACCGAGCCTTACCGATCGAAACTTCCGAGACCCCAATGACAATTATCACGTGAGGAATTATCGTGTTTTCAAAAATTTCGATGATCCTTCGTCATACATCGAAATACAAGTAGTACCCAAGTACGCAATTGATTCTAAAAATTGTCTTCGATATGAGGCGATTTTTCTCTTTGAAATAATACCACTGAATTACAGCTGTCATTCATCGGCGTCAGCTGTGCGCGTAGGATATTATTCATTTTGTTCTTGTTTTCGTTATTATTATCATCATCATCCCCTTTTCTCTTCGCGGTTGGCAATCCTGATGGGAGCACTTTATCAATCGCGACCCCGTCGTTAATTATTGGCCGCGTAATCCCGCGTTGCGATCCAGGGATATAGGTAGAATCAGGTCCATCTGAAAGCATAGGCGATAGGAGAGGACGTGGTTCGATCCTGAAAAAACAGTTAGACAGATAGAATAAAGAGATGTAAACGTACAGAGTATACAGAACGTTTCAAAGTGCACGTAAAGAAAATTCCTATACATATGTATACACGTATCATATTAAATCCCCCTCAAAAAGAAGATATTAAAGCGTACACGCAAAAAGTGTAGTCCTTCCGATTTGAAACGTCCTCTACACTGGGCACTCGATGCGTACGAAGGTTGCATTGTGAAATCATGAGTGATTTCGACGTATTTTTAAAAGAAAGAGAGAAAAAAGAATCGAAACAATAAATCATATATGAAACGAGGTGTACTACTCCGAAACCAGGTTGTACAAATTATAAGACTATACATGTGGTATATAGGGGTGTGAAATGAGTGTCTGAGAATTTTTATCTTTTGTACGGATTAATTAAAGCCCTTCCCGGCACGGTTGAGACAATTAGCTCGGGTTTGGAAGACTGCGTTATTCACTTGAAGCCTCGGGCTGCTAAGCGGGGCATTTTGGGGTTGATCACGAAGAATTGGCCTCCGGATTTGAAGTCGGGTAAGGAGATAGGGCCAGGGGATGAGAAATACGAGAGTGAAAAATATATCAAAGAAAAGCGGCGCAAACGTGTGTATCGTACCGTGTACAAGTGCAGGGTTAGTCCGATTGAAACCAGCTGTATTGGAAAACCAGGTTGGGGTCGGATAAGACTGTGTATATAGACACTGTATAGATTTAAATAAGGGTGATGAGGGTGCGAGTGCACCCTTAAGTATAAGAAAGGGTGGGTAGGGAGGGATGGGGATTTAACGAATTTACGAATTCCAGGATCTTGAGAGTTCGAGATAAATGGCGCCTACCATTATTAGATTTACTTCCCTTATTAATCGCCCTTCTGCGTTTTCTTTTTCTTTTTCTTTTTCCTTCTTGACCTCTTGGTCAAATATTTTCCACCGACTGCGCCGCAGAAAATAATACCGTCTCTACGTCGTGACGTATGTTCGGCGTAACGTGAACATGCTGTAGCTTAAACAGCCGTGAAGTGTTCCACACGTCCAGGCAGAGCTCTCAAGTACATATGCTGCTTGTATAGGATTTTTCAAAAGTAATCATACGTTTCTCGTGACGCAGAGGCGGGGCTAAATATAAATTGCGTTAATTGCAGACAATGGCAAGGGTGGAGGTTTATTAAACCTCAATGTATAATCACTATGTGCCTTCAGCCATGTGTGTAAATTATATTAATCACGTGTGTCTGTTTGCGCATATGTATACACGTGTGACCTTACGCGGAGCATCATGAAACGACAGCACGTGGATAGCAGGATTTCGTTCTTAATAAAAATAAAAAATATACGTCTACAAGGGTTTTTTGAAAAATGCTTAGATACAAATATTCTTACTCTTTTACGTAGAATCTAATCCTGCCATCCAAATGCGACATTTACCCGACACCGTGTATACGTATGACGAAGCAATAAGGTTATTAACAATGTCCGTATATGTGAAGTCAATGAATTTTTGAAAACAAAGAAGAAAAAAAAGGCAAAATAAATTAAAACCCACGCGGAAAAGCACAAATAGGAAAATTAATTTAATATTCATGTGTACGTGTACGAATGGATGATAAATACGTGTACCTATGTATGTATGTATGTAATAATACCAGAAATTCGGTGACAGCGTCGTAACGCGCTCTTTACCTAGTCAAATGCTCATAGGACCTACACAGTGACCGTATGGGGTTTCGTGGCGAAGTTCATGGGTAACATCATGCTGAGGGAGAGTTGACGCCACCTGCGTAAAAACGTGTTTCACTTCTAGACACATGTGGGATTAAATTTTTAAATCTAATCGCAAGGATTTGTTTATCGAACAAGAATAATATTCACTATATAATGCGCGACCATAAACAGCGATCTGCGCTATGCTCCAACAGCCAAATGGACTTTTCTTGCGTGCAATTAACATATAAGAGTACAAGAGCAAAGAGACAAAACAAGACGAGGATGCCGCCCAGAGTAAGAGTTCAAAAAAAAATGTAAATCTACATTTTTTTTCTTTTTAATTAAATTGGACAATTCCCACTTACCGGACACTCGTCGTCCTGGTCTGACTAAGACTAGGATGCCTCTTGACTGGCGTCCTGTAGCCTCTTCTAGGACAACAGCACCACCAGCTGCCACAGGCAGCGGATAGGAAACTCTTTCGGAAATGCTTCGACATGAATCCATAGACTATGGGGTTGATGCAGCTTGCGAATGGAAAATGAAAATAATATAATATATTTATTAAAACCCCATGCTTCATTTGACAATGCATTGTCGTAGGCACGACTTTCCCATGACTATTGTCAGTTTTAAGTTATACTGTACTTATGTGTCTATAGTCGATACCTGTTAAAGTACGCCATAAGCTGAAAGGCCGTATTGAGGTGTTTGAACGTACCGCCCTTCATCCACGGTATCACACCATAAGCTGTGAGTACGTTGTCGATCAGCATGGGACTCCAACATATGGCGAAGAGGACGACAACCGCCACGAGCATTTTGACTACCTGATAGAGGTAGAAGAGAAATAAAAATATTAAAAATTCCTTTACTTTCCTCTGTCTTGCGTCGTTCTTTTATACTCAAACTACGAAGACTGAAAAGAGAGTCGAGTGACTTAAAGTGAGTGATAAAGATTGAGAGCAGACAAAGTTAAAATTAAAAAAAAAAAAGAAAACGAGCACGTCGACGACTAGTTTTGGAGCATAAAAGGAAAAAAAGAAAAAGATAATTATGAACAAAAATTCTTTTACTTCTCCCCCTTACAGAAACTCTTCTAGGAAATGAGAATCTCACCTCACAGCCGTCTGTTGGCCGAGCGAGTATGAGATATCCGTAAATCCTTCGCAGGATGAGAAAATAATTAATAAAATATCCGAGAGAGGGAGGCACGAGAAACGGAAACCTCTCATTATTTACATCGCCAGGTTGCCCGCGGCCATTATTTACTTAAGCGACAGCGTCGCGCAGGCAAACACCGTAGAAAGTGCATTTTAAGGATATCGATGCAAGATGTTTTTGGAAAGAGGTATATTAAAAATAATAATAATTACACAACACAGTTACTCCTATCCCATTGCTATACCTGCTTCATGGTACGGGATTCCTCCTCCGTCTGACTGTCGTCGCGACGCCCACGACGCGTCCCATTTCTGCTGCTTCCGTGCCTCTGTGTCATGGGTATACATTCAGTTGCCACGTTGTTCTGATTCAATCTGAAAGAATAAAAATTGAAAAAATTACATTAACCGCAAATACGCGCATGCGCACTGGAAGAAATTTAAACGGAAGCTCGTTAGGACTTCCTGTACGTTCGGCACGTTTCCGTAATCCGTGCTACGTGCCACTTTCTAAAATGAGCTAGAGGCGTTCGATTGATGCAGATATTGCCTATGGCTAGAACAAAGAGAAGATAATATATACATATATTACGTAGCATTCACGTACTGACCATCCATTTATTCAAACGCGTTACATCGCGCAGCATGCTTGGATTTAATTTCTTTCACATCCTTTTTTTCACAATAAGTTTCCTTCAAAAGAGAAAGAAGATCGAGCCAGAGAGAAATGCACAAAAAGGACTTAGAAAATAGTTATCAGGTAGTAGTCTTTTTTTTAATTACTAGCTTGCATGGATGAAAAGACCTTTATGGTGTGTCCTAAAAATTATTGGTTCGTAATATAATATACACATATAAATATATATATATATACACACATATATATTTATTCCTATGTGACTACCAACGCGCATGGACCTACGTAACTTCATCGTATAATTTAGATCGTCGCCGAGATACGTGACGATGATGCTCACCCAGGAGGCTATGCCGAAATTATTTGCGCATCGTGAAAAGCAGCTAAATATAATTGCAATGGAGTCCTGAATGTACGGCCTAAAGACCTTCAACGAGACTATTCACATTTGAGTCTAAAGATATATATAAATATAAATATATATCTATATATATATGTACAAGCTATACATACGAACATGTCTAAAGGTACAATACGAAAAGTTCTAAATGCAAAACAAAAGAGTTTAAGAAATCCTTCGGGAAAAAAGAAATTATTTTTTTCTAAAAAATAAAAAATGTTCATATTATGCATCCCGATGACGTAAACCATACTCAACAACGATACTATGCATAGGCGTCCACTATATCGAAATAGCAGTTTAAAGTACCAATGGAAACAGTACCCTAATAAACCGTCGCTATATATATGTAAAAGTACCAGAGTGACTCAGAAACTGAAACTGCAAATAGTACAGTGAATGTAACATTTTCTCGCTACGTAATTGCCTAGTAAATTTTGGACTTTACGAGTACTGTGACCAGATGATATATCTATATATACGGTTGGGCTGTCCATGGTACAAAAAGAGGAACGTAACTGGACGGTATTGGAAAACAAAGTTGTCGATCGTCGTTGTAAATCTGGATAAAGGGACATACACAGTGACTGTTGAGCCTTAGCCAAAAATCACCATCTTCACAACTGTGCGCACGTAACTGTCGATGGACGCGACACGCAACTATTTTACGAACTAATTTTAGCCCATTGTAATAACAGTGCGCGATTACATCATTAAAGATTCTCCATTGATATTTGAAATATCTCATACACATGGGGTCAACAGCTGTCGTAGGAAAAATATACTTAATCCACAAAATTCAGTATCACTTCGGTATCGCAATCTGAAAAGATTTTTCAATGAATTGTTAAATGGTAAATTAATGCTTGAATATGTCTTATAAGAAATGGTATGGGTAGCGCGTTTCCAAAATATGTACAGGGCGATTCGACTGGTCACTGGTTCGGGACTAAATTGTACAATGATCAAGCCATATTGGAAAATGACATTGTTCCGACTTGGTCCAATGTTATCGCCATTAGTCATTACCTTAATCATTGAATTCAAGTCCGAAATCAGTAACTTTAACTGAATCATCCTGTATTTGCTATTAAAGATATATATATACAATATACACATATATCGAGGTAAACACTTACGCGTGACGTGACGTCATATGGTATCTACGCTTCATGACGCGCCAGATCTCCCAGCAAATGGCGGTATAGCAGAAGGCCATTACTATTAGCGGTACCACAAGTACCAAAAGAAGCATATAGACCTCGTGAAGCCTCCACAAAGTTTCCGAATCCCGATCGCGTACGCACCAATAGGCTAGATACCTCTTGCCGACTTCCTTGTGTTTCTGGAAAAAAAAAAATTTCAATAATTAATGACGCAATGATTAATCGGCGTGTTCGATATATCGGGGCAGTAGAGGCGGCGACGAAATATTTCTCATCCATTCGAAATACCAGCGAGAGACAATGGGAGCTGCTGGTAAGTTTCACAAAGTGAATACCGCGACAAGAAAAATATCGACTTAAACATTTTTCAAACTGTGCGTGACGTCGCAGGACGCGTACGATTGGTCCAGCTCGTACCTTCTATTAATAGATATTGATCCGAACGAACGTTACGATTCGTTGAAAAAACTGAAGAAAAATGACGATCGTACGGCTAATAACAGTGATAGGGATGGCAAACAAACACGTATATACAGTGCATGCGTTCGGAATACGCGTTGGTCTAAATCCGTCGCGACGCATTTTACCCTCAATCCGTGCACTTAAATCGACCAAATTAGATCGTAAGAGGAATAAATCACTTGGGCAGGGTATACGATACAGTAGGTTTTCAATGGCGGCTGATTTTTCGCGTTTTTACGAAAATCGAGAATTAGATTACGACCGAGGGTAGTTTCGTGTATTAGCCAGGAATGAGTGAGCTGACGAAGCCATCGGGATAGGCTGAAAATACATTAAGGTGAATTAACGTTAAAGTCATTTAGAATCATTAAATTTCAGACGACCCACCTGAGTAAAGATGATTGGCACAGCCAACAGGAAGGACATGATCCATGTGATGATTACGATTTTTCTAGCTTGACTGATAGTGCAGGTATATTGGGCCCTCATAGGATGAACGATGGCGTAATACCTAAAAGTGAAAAAAAAGTCACCATTTTTGAAACAGACTAACGAAGGAATTTAAACAATTTTTTATCAAAAAGTCTATGAAAATTTGTGTATCGAAAGGTAATGAGGCAGAAATGGGTTTAAGCGAATTCCATATGAATAATCTGGTCAACTAGGTCTGCACGATATTCAAGTATCCATCATCGTCATCCTGGCAGATCAAATGTATTAATTTACATAGGATTTCAGGAAATCTTCCTTCCCGCTGTGGCCGCCACATTCGTCCCCTGAGTCGTCTAATCCGATGCAAATTTGTATCATATACAAATGTATAAAGTCTAAAGGGAGTCAAATCATTAGTTGCTGGGCAACTAACATGTGTGTTGCGAGAATCAGTATGCAAATGAGAGGAGAAAAGAGGAACGAGCAGGAGAGAAAAAGAGGAGACAGTTGTGGATGAATTAAAAATTTAAAAAAAAAATAAAGAATTGCGTATGGGTCTTTATACTAAATTGTCAAATGGGATTTCGGTTGACATGACTTATATTCGCATAAACAACCCCTTGAATACCGACTGATTTTGGTTCGACGATCCAATCATTTTCCCATCAAGGAAAATTCCTGAGAAGAAACTCTTAGTTCCATAGATCCTCATAGGTGTTAACAATAGTTATGGTCATTTGGCAAAAAAAAATTTCAACTTCGCGACCACCGATAACTACGAGCACGACATCTCATGTGCTGAAATCCAAAAAATACCTGGAGTTCCCTTCGCATCCGACGCAGTTCTATAGATCCTGATACGTTTTAGCAATAGTTCTGGTCATAACAAAAAAAAGGCATCGAAAACAAAAAATAAAGTAAAATGCTAATTTCAGATCCAGCTGTCACTACGAGGACAGCATATTTATTGCGCTGGAATCCAAAAAAAATGGCAGTTCCCTTCGCATCCCACGCGCTTCTGTAGATCCTGACAGATTTAAGCAATAGTTTCAAAATTTAATATATATCACGAGGGTTAACCCTCGAAATTTTTCGAAGCACCCCGTGAACAAAAAAAATTGGTTCATAAATAAACAGAGTCAAAATGTCATGAGTGATGTGCAATGTCGGCTGTGAGTATGTATTTGGAGTTTCCAGGAGGGTATCCTGTCAGGATGTCGACCAAGCAGCCAAGTAAATAAAGAAGATGGAGTTCACTACAACGTTTCGACCCGTTTCGACAAAATGTCATGTCCCCCCTTTAGTAATTACACCCTATACTATGTGTTGAAAATGTGAGGGTTGGGTGTAGCCCCTTTTTGGTATTACATAAATTCATCGAAAAGTTGTTGTTCAATCGACTGTCAAATAGAAATTCGATGGACATGGTTTACATCCGCACAAACCATCCCTTGTGAATATTAATCGAATTTTCGTGAGACACCCCACAAAATAAGTTACAAATACCAAGATGGCTCTTGAATAAATAATACATAGAATGCACGTCCCCCTTTTGTAATTGCACTTTCAAGGTTAAATCTGAAATCGTGGGCGAGACCGCTTTGCAATTGTATAAAGTCGTCGAAAAGTCGTTAGTGAATCTCGAAGGATTGGCTCACAGGGTGAGGGGAAGTGGAGAGGGAGGGGGGGAGGAGGATAAGACAGGGGATATTACCATTGGCTGAAAATATTGAACGATGGAGCCATTACTACTTGGGTAAAATTAAATCACACCACTAAAGTGTGTGTATATATGTATATCTCACCCTCTTTAAAATCTTACGTAAAACAAATTTCCCAAGGAATATAAAGAAAACGATCGCATTTTGTCTTCTTCAATTTTGTTACTTTAAAAATAAAATCCAAAATATTTTACAGAATTAATGGTCCACCGGTTGATCCTCGTAATAACGATGAATTAAAGAACAAGCAAAGGGTAGGAGAGAGTAAACGTCAAATTTATTTCCGAAGAAACAACAAGGGTATCGTGAGACAGTTAATTAAGGAATGCTAATGAATTATTAGCGAATCTATTGAAGTCGCGTGTCAAAGAACGTTTGTTCGCCGTGGACTACGACTTTATATAGCTAGACCTAAATATACAGGGTGTACCAATATTACCGAACCCTACGAGTCTCCAGAAACCCGAATCAAGATTTAACCTCTATTTTCAATCTCCAACTGCTAGAGGCAATTTTGGCTCTACATATATGTATAACATCTGGTACACTTTCCGCGTCAAATTCTACAACAGTTTTGCATCTCCAACTTCAACCGAGTCGCGTATACCCGCTCGCGAAAATATGCGCAGTAGAAACATCACCAACAAGAGAACATGAACTACCAAGTAATTTCGTTATTGAATATTCATTCCCAAAGTATTTGGAGAAATCCAAGTTTAAGAAAAATTTCGAAAAATCTGCCATCCAATAAGTTCCACGTATAAAATGTGAGCTTAACGTCAGGTATGGTACATAGTTCAAAATTTTCCATAAAAAAAAAATTACGAAAAATATTCATCCTTTATACAGCCATAAATCTTTCCACAGTACCACTACGGCCTCTAGTTCAAGTCAAGATACCATTTATAGTATCACCATTACGTCCAGTATCATTGCCCTTATTACATTGATACCGCTGTTAACACTTTCACGTCCGTCCCCCAATCAGACAACAAAGTCCTAACTTTCGAGTCAGGTTTGCAGGATAGTAATTTGGTAAATTCTGAACAACCCTCCCATTGGTTTAATTAGGATCAGGCTGGAGGCAAATGATTTACCCCTAGTGCCCAAAAGGTGCCATTGTCAGCCCTCATAGCCAGAAGCGACCTCTAATTGGCAGGGATGATATCATAAACTGTCATTTTGTGGCGAGAGGCGGAAATCACGTGGGGTGAGTTCAGAATTCCCCCCCCCCCCGCCCCATGGTCCACGCCACCGGGGGGGACAAAGCCGTCTGTCAACCTTTTCAATCTAACCTCGTGACCTTAGGAAAATTTTACACAGTCAATCAAAAGCCCTAGCCTCACCTTACTCAAACATAACCTAAATCCAATTTTCCATCTATCATATGATAGCCTAGACTTTCAACGTGCTTCCCTGCCTCATGCTCCCGTTTAAATTTCAAGCCGAAATTCCCTCTCACCCTTGGATACCTTTCGTTCGCCCTCTCTCTCTCTCTCTCTCTCACTCTCATACCCTATACGTATATAACCTTACACCAGGAAGCAGCAACCCTCTATGTACTTTATACGTACTCGCAAGCCCTTCTACAGTTTAATTAGACGACTAACCGTGATTTCGTGACGCTCTGGTATCGCCTACAGATTTTCAAACAGTATTGTACACTGTTCCCCCCCCCAGTCAACCCTTCGCATACGTGGATATCCGTGACAAGCACTTTTGAACGCCTTGAAGTAATGAGACACGAAGACACTTTTTTTCAACCCTTCCGCTTGTTTCATGGTCACGAAAAGAAAAAGTATAACAAATACGTCAGGAGGTTCTAACAGACGTGGGTTAGCTGATTATTTTTTTAAGACCCAGAAACAAATCTTAAACTCCCACGTGCACGAAACTCTGCGGATGAAAAATTGAATTTTTGTATCAAGGGAGAGTCCCTTCCTCATGGGGAAACATGTAAATATAGATATAACAATTTTAATTCCCTTCTCCTTCACTCGTGTTTACCTTCGGATGGCTGGATTCAGATAGCATCCCTCTTCAGGCCACCCCACCACCATCCAAGACGAAACCTGAACCCCCCCCCCGCCCCTGCTGCCGTATTACAAGCACGGTCTATATCACGCAGCCACCCTTACCGTGACGTACGCAGGCTAACTTCTTAACAGGGTGGTAAACAGTCGAGATTTATCTCAATGGCAGAGTACACAAAATTCAACGGCAGAGGCTGTACCAGATTACCCGTGTGTTTCCGTGAAACAAAAGTAGCGATACTTTTCTTGGATGAATTTCCTGTGGCTATGTGCAATACTTGAAACTATGAGAACTCCAGGGCAGTACGGAGTGTCGCTAGTGTCAAGGGTTATGATTTATGAAGAAGAATTTGGAAATGATACGTAATGCTATTACAACGAGAGCACAGCAACTAGCGCGCATCGCGAAAGAAAGACAGGAGCATTTTGAAAAAATGGTTACACATCCGTTGTAAAAATATTCATTTACCGAGCAATCGATTTGTATTATCGTTTTTTTAACTACGTTATCGGTTTAAAAATTAATTTAAATATTTTTGAATCCGTCAGTTCTGTCGCAACTCGGTGATTCTTAAGCATAAGGAATATTTCATAGGCCCTTGTAAATTTTATTAATTCTGAGCCAACACTAAGATTCTCATGGATAATTTCATGGAGACTTTACTCTCTCCGTCCAAACCGATCCGTTGGTCTTTTTGACGACAGCAAAGTTTGCAAAATGAACAAGTTTGGTTTAAAAGTCAAAATTACTTTATCATTTAAATTTCATCCGTGACAAAGAAAAATTTCAGTTTGACAAACGATCAATACTTTTATAAATCAAAAATCCCTTTTTGAGATTAATCAAAATTTTTTTTATTTCAATCATCAAGTTTATCATACCCAATAAGCTTATTTTAATATTCTTCGTTATCGACGAACGCCAATCACTTTTTCCTTTTTTTTCAATAAAAGAACGAATAATAAATTTCAATTTTCACTGTGTCCTCCCTCCCTCTTCCTCTTACCTGATCCCCTTTAACCATTTACTTTTCCCGTTTTCTTCTCCTTTTTACTCTTTTAAAAAGTTGCAAGACTCACAAAATGCTTTTCAAGAATATTTACGTCTGGACACTCCCGCATCTTCAAAAACTTTTTCATTTCTGTCTTTTATTCGCATCGCGTGAATTTCGCGTATCCCGTTTTTTTCTCACCCTCTTATCAGAAGTTATGGCATCTGGCCGCCGATAAGAAAAAGTATATTTCTTTATGATATTTCGAAATCTCTCACATTCAGTTTCCTCGTCTCTCTTGTTTCTCTCGCTTCCCCTCGCACCGCCCCTACGCGAGAGAAACGAACGACAGAGCCTTTATTTGGCTGGTCGCATTAATATGGACTTTTTTCTTCTCCCTTTAAAGATAAGAAAAAAGAAAAAAAGCTCTCGATTAGCCAGGCAAACAAACCCCTATGAGAACACTCTTCATGTGACAGATGGCAGAGGTTTAAACATAGCGATAAAGCTCGTACAGAAAAAAAGCAGAAAAATGGATTGAAAAAAATCCAAAAGAGAGATTGCTAGTGAGAGAGAAAGTAACCAATGATATTTTTCAAAAAAAAATTACATCCATCTTCTTCAGACTACAGTGGTCAACACCACCGTCTTAAATCTCATACGTAACGTGTTAGAGAGTGGGGGTGAAACAACCCCCAGATTACACACTGGAGACAGAGTGGAAGATACCTCATTACATCCAGTTTCCACTACCACAATAACCAAAGACATTCCTTTTTTCTTCTTCTTCGTCACGAGCCCCTACAACTATCTCACGCAGTTCCGTATTCCCTGGAGTAAAGAGAGAGAAAAAAGAGATGGAGAGAAATAACAGAAGAAGATATACCATACGAATTCGTATATCATGGGAATTCGATATCACGTCGATTTCACGCGAAAATTTGACCTATAGTATCTGCTTTCTCTCTCTCTCTCTCTCTCTCTCTATATATATATATATATATATATATATATATATATATATATATTTCTTTCA
The DNA here is from genome assembly GCA_030142595.1 of Trachelus iudaicus. Lineage (NCBI taxonomy): Eukaryota > Metazoa > Arthropoda > Insecta > Hymenoptera > Cephidae > Trachelus > Trachelus iudaicus. Next base: position 235,876 of record JARQTH010000498.1, on the reverse strand, counting down.
CTTTTCTTTTTACAACCTAAAATATTCATCTTACCTTTCTATAGACATGGCTGTTAGTGTCAAAACCGAGCATATAGCCGAGACGCTTTGCATGTAATGTACCAATTTGCACAGAAAAAGTCCCATGGTCCAGGTGTACGAGAAGAGCTTGGCTATCTGAAAAATAATGAGAGAATACGTAAGATAACAATATATATATATATATATATATATACATATATAGTATATGAATGGTTAAATAAATAATAAAAGTACGAGCGATACTCTTGTTGCGTATTGTACTCTTCGTAATTGAGACTAATTAGATAAGAGCCTGAGATAGGATAAGGACAAATTTTATTTTACATTTTACTTAAAAAAAAATTTTAAAGACAAAAAATCAGTCTATGGAGAAGAGTCGAGGAATTAAAAAAAAAGGACGCACGTGCATTGAAATTTTTATTTATTTTATTTTTAGACTCTGCGAAGCAGACGTTTTTAACATTCATACTCTCATATCCGTCGTCTATCGTTCTCAAAGCGCCAAAGAGTTACGATATTTTACGTTCGCTTTGTCATGAAATTTTCAAGAATAACGTAACAAGAGTCTTGTACGATGTGGGCGACGTGCTGAAAAAAAAAAATAATAAAAAAAGACCAGCGAAGAACAAAGTGCAAGAAAGTAGTGTTAAAGGCGAGAAAAAAGAATATTACAACTACGTACATCATTAAATCGCGCAAAAAGTTGGACTTGGGCGTCGAGGAAAAAGGGTTAAAAATAAAAAAAAATATAAGTTACAAAAAAAAAATTAGAAATTTAAAATTATTCATCTCAGCAGCATTACATGCAGATACATTGAGAAGTCGCCAAGACATTTCATCCTCAAATCTAGAAGACATTTTAGTGTGCGAATTTTGTAAAAAAAAAACCCAAGTACAAAAAAAAATATTAATTCCTATAGGAATATAATAAAGAACCCACGCGCAAAATGTATGCCGCTCGTTATACCCATCTACGATCCCATTTCAGGATCCCTCCCTCATAGCTCGTTCGTCCGCTTCACTTTCTCTCTTTATCCCTCGCATCATTTTACCATCATCTTTATCCTCCGTCAGGTTTGCTTCGCGCTCGCCAGCGCGAAAGAGGCTTCGGTATTTTTACCCCGTCCAAGAGCAATGTGGTTAACAACTTTTTCTTTTTTTCTCCCTCCTTCTCCGGCCCTCTATAGACTTTAACCTTTCATTTAGTTTTTCCGAACTCCCCGCGCTCATTCGTTTTCGGCAGCCAGCCAAACCGCTGTTTCCCGTAACATATGCGAACAGGTCGTCAAGCACACGCCGCAAAGACGCTTAACCAGAATCGAGAGCAAAAACGAAAAATAAAAGATAAAAATAATTATAAGGAACAATAAGAATCCACCAAGTAAAAGCGAATCTTTCGTGGTTACGTATTTTTGTGACTTTTTTTTTTGAATTTCCCACTCACGAAGCCTCAATGGATTCCCACGAGTCTTTTGTATCGATGACGAAAAAATTCGGGCGGTACGTCAGAGTTCGAACGACTGACCGGCTTCAAGGTCAGGGGCAATTCTGGCGACGCTGACAAAGAATTGGAAGTTATAACTCATGTTTGCCAAAGGTAAGAGACTTCGATAGGTTTAAAGGTCAATTTTGATGAACTTTAGTAACGCAAGAAACGGGCCCTGATGTTTGCGGAAATTATAATTACGAGTCCTCGATGGCACGTGAGGGGTAGCGAGGGGGCTGGAGAAGGGGGAGGCTCGACTTTGGAAGCTTCCGTGTAATCAACGCACAGATGAGGGGTGAAACAGAAAGAGGTGTAGGACGGACGATGATTTAACAAGGGTAAGTCGCGACAAGATAAGACGGGATAGAGGATGCCCGTGATAATGAGATACGCGATGAGATTGTAACAGAGGTGGGGAGACGCGGTACGAGGAATTTCAGTAGGGATGGAAGGCCTGAGAAAGATTGGAGATTAAATAAACACAAAGTTTGGCGAAGGGGTTAAAATTGGGGGATAAAAAGAGAAAATAATTCCCAGGCCTATCCTCATTCACTTTACGAGGGTCTATATCGGGTTAATTAATTACGGATTAAAAAATTCGTCAAAAAAATTTAATTTTAACCTCTAAACATCGTTGCTCCCTATTGTCTATCGTCGTTCTGACGGTACATCGTACGCGCATGCGCAACGACATCTCCTGTCAATTGTTACGCGACGCGCGTTTCCGCAATTTCAATTTCAATTTCGAAACTCAAATTCTTCCGTCAAACGATCATTACACGCAGTCGTGAATTCCCGGCATGCACCGCGTAATACGTACAGATATATGCACCATACACAGTCTCTGCCAGGTATAATGGAAAATTGAATGACACGTTACGAATGAAATTTCAGTGGAGCCAAAATACTTTAACCTCGTGCACGTGTTTGCGATAGCTTTGTATGTGAAAAATATTAGAATATATTTATAACATTTTCCGATTGTCATCATTTTTATTCCACATTGAAACACTGAATCGGTTTCACGTTCACTCTGTCTGCATATGCAGGTATGGAAACACGTGGATTCCCGCAGCGTTTCTTGTCGACCTGATTCACTTTACGTTTAGCTTTGTTTAAGGGCTGAAATCGGCCCGAGGATACCGCGAGAATTTGTACGCGGGAAATCAGTATTACGAAAAGAGCGGGAATTTCGAAATGATGACAAATTCAAACTAAGCTAGTGTAAATAAACAAGCGCGTATACAGGGCTGTTGAAGAATTTGCGGAAGCATTAATGTGTACAAATTCAATTAGGAATATAGTCAGAGATTCGAATACGTGAATACATGTATTTGGCGTACGTAAAGCATGAACAAACGAAACAAGCTGGATCGGGCTGAACGAAAGGTGATTTAAAAGTATAATGAAAGAAGGAAGGAGGGGAGGAAGAAAGCGCGGTAAATTCAATTGCCATATAACATGAGATCTACGGTCGGTCATCATTCTTGCCTTTATAATGCATAATGCGTATACATTTTTTGTATCCTATATAGGTATAGCGGCACAGCGAGGTCATATTGGATTTCGTATAGTAACGACGTTGGGGTCTGTTCACACCGATTCTGGAAGGCAGAAGTGCATGTATATTCAAAGTCACGAGTCGAGCTCAGTAATAATGCGTCTGGTATAGCTGAGAAATCGATGTCGCGTGCTTAAGGTCTAAATTACGTATATGTATGTATATATATATATATATACATATCTATTGTTACGTTTCGGTCCTCTACATAATATATACATATATATATATATATATATAAACACGTCGAAGGACAGTTTCGAGAACATGCGGCACTTACAACGGCAAGCCAATATATTAAAAAAAAAAAAAAAAAGAAACTAAACTTTGGGACATGTGGCATTGAAATTCTAACCTAACCTAACGAACTACTTCTTAGCCCATCCGAACTCCGAGTGTCTACCACTAAAATTTTGTCAAAAAATACAGTGTGAGTGCCGTCAAGTGGCCCTGGAATTATACGCTGTATATAGAATTTTTTCAGGTCCAGGCTGAAAAGCAGCACATGTTCTCAAAACTGCCAATACACCCGAAAAAAAATCCTGGAAACGACCTCTCAATATATCTCTATGTATATACATCTAGTGTATATAGTATGGGTATTATATTAAGTAGTATGTATATTAATGACGTAGAATGAAGTAGAGAAATTAAAAAAAAATTTTTTAATATATTATTTTTTTTATACCAAATTCTACGGTAGCTACGGTAGCTCTGACACACGTTCCTACGGCATGGGGAGATAATACGTATAATCTCGAGAGGAAGTAAGATCTCTTAAGAATTCGTAATTTTTTTTTCAATTGAAAACTCTGGCACGTTCATTAGAATTTTTAATAATGGATGAACTCTCGGAATATTATTTTGGTTTTTGTTAGGTATGAAGTTTTTTTTTTTAAATTTACGATATCTTCGTTTGCGGGATTTTGTATTTTTTTTGCTTGTGTTTGCAGTAAGCATATTTTGTATGGGAACGTGAAAGTAAGTAATTTAAGAACTGCGAGTTTAGACTTATGGATTACTTAAGCTGCTACGAGTGCGAGAGAGAGAGAGAGAGATAGAGAGAATCTTACGTATACGATAAAAGGACATGCATCTTTATATCGTGCTAATGACTAATTTTCGAAGTTACTTTTCTACAGCTGCCACTCTTCATCGCCATAAATATTCATTAGTTAGAATTTTGTTATTCAAATTTTTTTCTAAGGAACTTTACACTTTATTATACCATTTGGACGTAAAATTTTTCAAATATATATATATTTATTTATTTATTTCAAATATATATATAACATTTTACGACATTTCAAGAAACACAAAATATACGAAAGGTATATAAACGATATACCAATTTCTCCTCCACTGATATGTTTCCGGTACGAGCTTCCGGTTCAGAAGGCACTTTTAATTGAACGAACAAATCAATTAATCAACTGCGACATACTACCGTCGCGACGTCGACGGCTTCAAAGGTCAATAAAAAAGCAATGCCGAACATAACCAAAAAAAATTGAACGTCAGAAAACAAAGCGTCGATCAAGGAATGAATTTTTCTAAAATTCAAAATGGCCACCGCCAGTCAAAAAACCAGAAAAAAGAATATTGATCCTCGTAATCAAAACCGTGAATATTGCCATAACGTCCGAGAAAAAGAATTCCGACAGTACCCAGAGACAGTCGTCACAATTATTCCACGTGTATAGCCAGTAGCTAGAAAGTACACAGAGCGCGTGTACAAATAATAAATAATGTGTATAGAGCCACGAGGATTTCGAGTAAACAAGAGAGCGTCGGCGAGCCAACAAAATCGTTCTGGAAAGGAAGGAGACGGCTGGTACGTCGGCGTCGACGGTAAGTGCCGGAGATGGTAATAAAAATGAAGCAGCGTCTATAAATGAATTAAAAGGAACCCGCGTGGTATACAACTTAACATAAACCCACGTGCAGCCTTTGCCTGAAAATATGAAGTCTATTGGAGTGTAGAATTTAAATTTAACCAAAAAAACTTGACGTGTAATAACAAATAAGACGACTAATATGGAGAAAACAGCCCTTTGAAGGTAAATACATAAAGCTTAAAGAGTAAAACTTCCAAGAGCCAAAGTACAGCCTTATCCTATTTTATAAGCCGTACCGGATACCTGTTAGAAATATAGGCTGCTGCTCAATCTTGAAAAATAAAGTCTGCCCAGCAGCGCAAAAGGAGTCAGGAGTCTCTTGCGTATTTCTAATCACGTAATACAAGATACATGCGGCAAGTGATAAAGGTCACAGGTCATAAAAAATGTACGACAGACGTTTGATTGTCTGTTGAAAAAAAAATTTTTTTTGAAACACGTGCCGAGTATGAACTGTCAGCCATTGTACTGTCATTGTAAGGATGACGTATAAATAATCATCCAGATGCATGTAACCTTATCTATTGTCACGATAAGCGTCACTTTAATGAATGAACTTTTCTCTTAAACCAGTAAACGGGTAAATTCGTACAGTGTGCTGATTTTTGGAAATTCAACGTTATCGCGATTACTGATACGGATGAGGATCAAGGTCGGAGGGCGTGGGTGTAGGTGGATATGTCGAAGGTGGCAAAAATAAACGGTATAGGGAGGACAGGTGGGTGGATGAGGGAGGTGAGGGGGGACGGAGAGAAGAAACGAAGAAAGAATTTTCTCAGGGGTCAATCACGTAGCCCACTATTTTTTCCCCTCTCATTTTGACGTAACCTACGTGACCTGTTCCGGAAGTGTCGGGATTGTTATGAATTGGCCAAGCAAAATAATCGAAGACGAAAAAGAAAAAGCCGAGCAATACCCCCTCGACGCGTTCTCTGCGTAATCAGGTGAGGTCGGTAATTGTAAAAACGTCAAAATTAAAAGAAAAAATTTACACCTATCGTTTGCAGTGACAGATTAACTTTTTTTTTTCTAATAAAATTTTTTTCTCGCCTTCCTACGAACGACGCTAAAACGTATACTCGATGCTACGTATGTACGTGGAAGTAAGACAAAAGCAGTGAAAATATATGCCTTTTCAATTTTCATAAATTAAAGTGCCATCCACACGTGCCAGCGAGGAGTCATTAATCATTTTGTCAGACGCACGGCAATGGGCCGAGGAAAGATTTTCATTTTATGCTGGAAAGGATCTGTGCGAAACAATTTGACTGGGAAACGAAGCTGCAGCCTGAAAGCTACACCCTGACTTCGTCCGACGAGAACAAGAGACGGATCAAAGAATGGAATAACCGAGTATATGTATATGCATGAAAGAGAAGAAGGGAGAGAGAGGGGGGGGGGAGAGAGAGAGAGAGAGAGAGAGAGAGAGAGAGAGAGGAGAGGCCCGAAATGACGGATTTAGAGAGAGTTTTCAAGGAAAAAAAAACAAAGCAACTTCCTATTGCTCCAACAGTAAAGATTTCGCTAGTACCCAGGTACAAGGATCTCGTAAAAGTTCCAGTAAAGATTAACGATACACGACGGTAGTTTCGCCAAGAACAGTCTTAAATGTCCGATAAGCATTCCTACTCTTAAATTCTTAGGCACTGGTCTGCAGCTTGGCACGAGTGGACGTTGAGGAAAGCAGCACTGCAATTGTGACAACAGTTACTAAAAAAAAAAAAACTGTCGATATAAATAACGTGTAAGTGAATTAAATTGATTTTTAATAATTTAGGATTAAATTAAAGTAATTGGATAAAAATTATGATGACAATGGCCGTGCCAGGGTGGCAGGGTTTCCATTGTTATAAAACGGAGGACGTAAACTGACAATTGTTAACGAGTAATGAGAGGAGAAAGCACAGCTAATAGCGCATCTTGTTACCATTACCTGCACTTAATTAAGCGACATTTTGTACTTCGAGCGTTAACGAGCAACTTTAATAACTTGTGAACGTCATTTTCCTACCGACCTATCCTAACCTGTGCATATTCGCGGTATCTGTCCGTAGCATCTAGAACTAAGTATACGTGGGCGCACTGCGAGTGAAATACTCGACGTGCAAACTTCCAAGCACAACGTGAATTCAAGCGAGTTGTCAGTTTCGGCTGAACAGTCTCAAGCTTCATTAAGCACAAACATCGTATAAAGCTTAGGAGGTATATTGCGCTGGCTTAAGTAAGAGACGGGTATTCGGGCTTTTTTCGTCTTGAGATCTCTTGAATAAAAATCTTTTTTTAATGAAATTGAAGTATGGAAATTTTTCACTGAGACATCAGATCGTTCGACCAATTATCGAAGGTCTGGGAACTTTTGAAATTTTTTAAATTTTCTCTACCTGCTACGAGTGCGACATAGAGGGTCCCATGTCTAATTATAGTTACGGGTAGTAACGATATTTTTGAGATTTTTTTTTTTAATATAGTGATAATTTTGAATTTTTATATGAAAGTGATCTGATAGTGTTTTTTCTTTTAATAAAAATTATTTGACAGGACGATGACGATTAAAATTGAAATTTAGACTATCAATCTCAGGGTTATACTTTGTTATGTGAATATTAATTGCGAATCAATAGAAAATTTGTATTTATTATCTCGAGCCTCTTATAAGCTTCATTGAAATTCTCAAAACATTAACGTTTCTAGTTAATTCCAGCAAATTAATCGCCCATTCAGTATCGTGGAATATCGGATATAATCCCACGTACAACATATAATACCTAAGGCACACTCGATATAAATAGGCTTGGTTTACACGTATAATTACCATATTACGTGGAAACAATACAGAGCCCAAAGCAGACTCGCTTATACGCACAATATCTTCTAAGTAATATCAATTAAGACTCAATAATTCACCGACAAAATGCACGGTTTAAACGTTAAATCGAGCAAGACAGAATTAATGGAAAATCATTGAAGACGGCCGAAAAATGTATAACAATTTTCAATAGCGTCTCAGTAGAGTCTTAGGTACCAATGGTAAAGGAATTCGAAACAGAAATTCTCTAAGGTTGTATTTCCATTAAGAAGATAATAAGGAGAAGGAAGTTTGAGAATGACGGGTGACAGCGGTAGGACTTGAATAATATCAGAGATTCGAGGTTAGGTCGTAGCCGAGTAAGAAACCGACCCATTGTTGTAACAGTACTAGAGCCAACGCTCCTTTCAGCTAATAATACATAACAAAGTGACTTAAACGACTAGAATTTCATAACATAGAGTTCAGGGGATAAGTTTTGATATACGTACGGAATAACTTCAGGCACAACTGGCACTGCGAATGTCATTACTATCAGATTACTATTGACGCCGCTAGATGGCACCGCTGCTCCTGCGCCATCCCACGGGAACAATAACGACTAAAGTATGGCAACGATATACTGGTGAAGATGGTACCCCGAGCTTTGATATGTCAAATCAAAGCTAGCGACTTTCTCGCAAATCACAGAGTGTGCGTCGGCGACAACACGTCTAGGTCTGGCTGATTTAATAGCATTAAACACCTTTACATAAGGAATTGCTCTCGGGTGTCATTCCTCAACGTCACGAGGTACTCGGGAGAAGAAGGGAAATAAATGGTGGACATAGGTATATAGCCTTTAGCTACGGGGACTATGGCAGGGACAAGGAATACAAAAGAATTGGATAAGGAACCTTTGGACTTGCAAAAAAATGGCGGCGATTTGATGAAAACGAAAAGTGATAGTTAAAGTCTGAATAGTGACAATCAACTGTGCCTTGTACCCTTCGAGTTATCTTACGAGTGCACAATCAATTTTGAGGAAACAAGAGCTAAACTGGTTATTTAGGTCTTTTTTGCTTCCTCATAGAGGAAGCTGTGTGGCGGTAAAAAATTGGCCTGTCAAGATTTTTATGTCACCATGTTCAGAATGTGCCAAAACGTCAAGAAAACACGTTTGGAGAAAATGTCCGGATGTGTGTGTGTGTGTGTGTGTGTGTGTGTGCGTGCGTGCGCGCGTGTGTGTGTGCGCGCGCGTGCGTGTGTGTGTGTGTGTGTGTAATGGCCTCCTAAAATTCAAACGTGTATAACTCGAGAACGGTTTGAGCTACAGCCCCCAAACTTTGCAGGCATATGCAGTTCTATAATACCTTCACTAATCATAAATTTCGTTATGATTCAAGCTGCGGCTCGGATTTTATGTCGTTTTCAAATTCCCCAAAAAAGGACGTTCGCACTCTAGTGATCGCAAATTTTGTGATAATCGTCTAAATAGTTCTTGACAAAGAGATTTGTATCCAGGCTTGGTTGGTATTGCATTTGGGCCGAATCCATCGAGAAGTTTTGATTTTGATATTTTGAATTTTTCGAAAAATTAAATTTATCAATATAACTTCCGTCAACTTTGATCGAATGAGTTCTAATTTTCCAATAGTATAGAACATCATTTAGCCGTGATACGCATAAAATTTGGCGGGGATCGCCAAAACGGATCTGATTATACATATTTTCAAGTTTTCGAATTTCAGCCGATTCGACCAAGCCGCAAGTTGAAACTTGCAATTTGCTTCCTCCGAATAGTAAGCAGTGTACGAAATCCCTATACGAGGAAGCCAAAGATTAACAAAAAATAAAATTATTTCCTCATATAGAGATTTCGTACATTACTTACGATTCGGAGGAAGCAAATTGCAAGTTTCAACTTGTGGCTTTTATTAGTATTTTTATCGACCTTTTTGTATTTTCATGTGTTTCTTTTCTGTACAGTTTAGAAAATTCATGAGCCAACTCAAACGTGGTCCAGGTTATCGCTTTACAAGGCATGACGGGTCATCGTGGTGTGATGACGCTATAAGTTTTACAGATCCACTAGCTACACCATTTGTTATTAGGCAACATAATATCTCTGTACACGTGTTATAATTCTCATGTTATTTGCACGCGTCTCTTCGCTATGAGAAAATAAAGTCGGTCAAGCCTGCAAATTAATTAACTTATTTTTCCCCTTCGTTTTTCCTTGTTCGGCGTTATATTTGAAAAACTCGTTGAAACTGCTTGGCGATTGGTGTCGTTAACGAAAAAAAATTCAGTCGTACAGTGTAATTAACTTCGTCCCAATACTGAAACTGTCACTGCCACTGAAACTCAGTATCACTGTCAAAATCTCAGTACAAAGAGCCCCCCATATAAGATTGTACTGAATAGGCAATTCGAAGGGTTGAAATAGAGGAATAACGACTCGACCTAAAATTAAGTGAACCCTCACCAAAAAAAGCAAAAAAATCCCCTAAAGCTAACGGATTTATCGAAAAATACCCTATGTATAACGTCCAAGATCCTTGTATAATAAAAATCCACGACGGCCGATTCCGCAGTTTGTCAAATGGACGTTTTGACCAGCAAAAATATTGGTAAACAGAAAGAAAAAAAACAAATCTCGTAAACATTGAATTAAAAAATTTAACAAATAATCAGCTCTCGCTTCGTGTCAATTTCAATTACCGGGATGAGAGGATTGATTTTTTGTTCTTTTCATCGGTAACCCTATCTTCATTCTTTTCGTATTCTAGCACCAGTCTCGAGCTCTCAACCCCTATGAACTGATATCTGATATAGGGTCGGCTCAATTCAACGCGAACGCTTCCCCATCCTCGTAACCCCCCTCCCCCCTCCCCACGAAAACATCTCAGCTTGCTTACCATATATATTGGCCTAGTCGAGTTTCAAGTTCCAAGTTCGAGATCAGACGAAGCGTCGTCTTTTTGGACCACTTGGCAGACCTCGAGTTTGGTCCACGAGAATTTTCATAGCTTATAGGTAAACGCGTTGAGTATATACCTGCCTCCCTCATCTCCTGCTTAGATCGATGATACTCTCGTAAACTTATAACAAGATCAACCTTCTGTATATTTGAGTACTTTCGAGAGAGGACAGTTAAGATAATAATAATAAAAAAACTATTCAAAAATTCAAGCAAAACAAAAAATTACGTATGCCTGTGACTTGTTGCGCAAATTGTTTTTTAACGAGTCCCGTGGCTAAAAATTTTTAAACACTTTAAAGCTCGTACCTCAAAGCTATATTAATCCTATTTCTCTCTCCATTCTCCCCCCCCCTCCCCCGCCTCCACGTAACACGGAACCACCCCTACGGTAATTTCACAAAACTACAAACTCCGTTCGAATAGGAATATATTATTTTTCAACTTCTTAATTATTTTCCTTACTTTCACCCCCTCTATCCTTTCCCACCCCATTGCCAATCACTTGATTATCTCAACGGCTTCAAATTACCCCGAGTACAGACGAAATTAAAAATAATTTTCAAGAGTGCCTCTTTTGAGTGTTACTTCCTTTTGTATCCACCTCAGGTAATTAAGCGGGGGGCGGGGGGGATCTTCCCCCTCTCTCTCACTCCTCGTTCTTCCACCCTTAACTTACTTATCATTAAGCTTTGTAATTCATCACTTTTCTAATTTCTTACAATTAAGTACAATTTACATGCACAGCAATCCGACAAAAAGTACCGCCATGGCAAAGATTGGAATTAATTTAAAAAAAAAAAAGAAAGAAATTTATAAAAAGCATTTTCCATCAGATTTTCCATGTACTTTAGCTGCCAGTATAATTTCATTTCACGTGAAATTTTCTTTTCACTAAAGTCGAACGATTCCACTGAACCTTTGCTGATTGGAGGAACAATTCTCAATGGAAGTATCCCTTTTGACATTTTAAATCTCTAATGGAAGGCAATAAAGATTTTGAACTTCCACTCGTCGCCGCTAGGAGGCCAGTAGAAATATTTACTACAGGTTTAACTGTGTCTATACATTGTACGTGATAATTACGGCCTATTCAAATTGACGTTCAGATACATTCATAAAATTATATATATATCTCATACGAGGATATACACATATGTAAATCTACGTAAATATAGGTACGTTTCACGTTTATACCGTGTAAACCGATGTGGTAAACCACAAGCGCCTCTTGAGAAAAGTTGTCAGGCCTGTTTGGTAATGACGAGGGAAACAATTTGAAAAACAAATAACTAGCACAACCCGTACCTTGAATGCATGCGCGTTACCAACCTAAAAAAGAGCAAATTTCGTACATTAATTTCACAATAAATTCTCCAAACGATACAAGAAGTACAAATTGAAACCGAAATACGGATTAAAAAAAAAGGTAGAACGTAAAATCCAACATGGCGCCATGCTTACGACACGGAGAACAATTCGCATGAAATAACCCAACGAGAAACCATTTCGTAGCGTTTCTCGTTCCAATATATTAAAAAGACGTTAAACGAGGCCTCCGGGCACTGACGCAAGCTTGCAACTTCAATGAGACTAGAATCGAATTAAGACCGAGTTCTTGCAAATCTCCAGAAGGCTGAGAGCGCCAATAAAGAATAGTAAAAAAAAAAATTTTTATTAAAGTGTAATGAAAAAGAAAAATTGAGAAAATAAAAAGCTTGTCAATTCCTTTAAAAAATTTCACGTAAAGCTCGACGTCGCTCAACTGACGTGCAGACGGGACGGACGTGCCTTTCGCTGCAGCCTTTAGGCGCTTCATTGGATTCGCCCAGTGGTAAAAGTGAAAGATCAAAGTGAAGGAGGACGGTAATAGGGTGAGCGCCAGTGAGAAAACTACATTGAGATTGAGTGTGAGAGAGAAGAAGACAGAGGACGAGAGAGAAAGACGAGAGTATAGTAGGTATGAGCTAACTCCTATTTCCGTACACGATTACCTACTGATTTACGAGCTAGTCCAGAGAGGCCAATATTTAGCTGCATTATGGCGTGCATGGACTAGATGCGTCTATCCTGAGCTACCAGATGGACTAGATGCACTCGGTGCATTCCGTACGGTAGAACCAGTGATTACGCCTGACAAGACGCAGACTGTTGAACAACTAATAGGAATTGCAGTGCCACGAGTATGCATGGCTCAAAGCAAGATGACGTTAACGGTTGGATTATTAGGCAGCTGAAGTTCCACTTGACGCGGGAGATAAACGAAAGACAAGGTATGCCAAAGCGCGAATAGCCATTGCGCAAGCATCGAATATATCGAACTGAATAATTCGAGGGGATATTTTTTTTTCGCCACGTGGCAGTACGGATCCATACTGACGTAATGGATTCTCTGGATATCTTTATATATTACGTATTATCGATACCCTGCCAATTTCCTATATATTGCTGGATATGACACTATGTTCACGTCGCGGGATTATTATCGTCATAATGGTCATCGATCGTGAAAATATTTGGAAAAAAAAGAGCTCTGGAAATTTCAGGCACGCTTATCACGCACGAATATAAATAACGCACTTGCGCGAGTGTGCATATTTCTTTTGAAGACACCTGTAATCCGCTAAGCAGTATTAGGGGTGAATTTGACGACGATCGTGTGTTACCGACCGAGGATCAACCGAAAAAAAAAACGTAAGAGACATCCCCAAGATGAAGAGGGTAGACGGCACGATACATTTTAAGAATTAACGGGTGATCAAGTTTAAAGAAAAAACAAAATTATCAATTTTTTCAACGACTCAACCCCTCTATATGTATACTGTCCAAATTTTATCATCCGTACCTCTCCTAATGTCATGTTACATTTTATCGAAGTCGTTGGGTTACAAGTAATGTGGTGAGGTTATGAAATACTCTTTATGTTTAGGAATTAACTGACTGATTATTGAAGGAATTAATTGATTCAATATTTACTTGGTTTTGAAAAAAAAACTGGCCTAAATTTATTGCTCGGTACACAAATTGTATTTTTCTAGATCCGATGTTCTGTATAAAACTGTATTTCCTCGTAATGCTACAGTGCTGCCATCTATCGTTCCGCGAAACGCGCGCTGCTACGGTGTATTAAAAGAGTGCGGCTCGTGGGTTGGATCTAGCCAGTGACAGTGAGGATACCCAGGTAGTGCGCAATGGCAAGTAGGAGAGTAGGTACAGAGGAAGCGGGTTCTAAAGGTGGGGAAGAAGGGGAGATAGGACATTATCTATAAAATCGTCCAAGAGCATCCAAGCAACGCAACTCAAGGGCATAAAAGTACCTGTGGGGCAATCATGTTTACTGGGTATTTCACATAGTTTACTCTGTCTATCTACACACATGTTTTATGGAACCATTGACGGTACCGCTATCTATAGTGATTTTCATTTTTATACCTGCGGGATGGTTTTATGAAAATAACAAATTTTTATATGACAAGGACTTCGCGGTTTAAGGATCGACCAATCATTTTTGTCATTCTTGTTATTGCTGTTGAGACAAAGTCAGCGCGATATCGTGATATTTGCGAGTTAACGATTCTAAAATTCAAAAATGGTCAAATATGCTTTTTCGAAGTGAGATTTCTTGTTGTATTTTTAAAATAGGATAAAACGCATCTATGTGTACGTGATTTATGAAAATTTTCTTAACCATAGTTTGAATTCGTATCACAATTTTTTTTTTAATTTTCTGCGTTCAAGTTGTGAAGCTGGTGAATTTGCACTAGCGCGTAAAACTGCTGTTTTGAAAGTCACGCGAGGATTCGGAAATAGGTGTGTAAATGTAAAGGGTTCAGATTCGACATTTTCACTATATGTATACGTATGTCGAGCAATAAAAGCTTTACGAGGGGTACCCTGAGCCTCTTCGAGCATTAAATGATATAAGTATACATTTTACAGTATAATCGAAGAGAAATGACTCTCTACGGTCAGCTACTAGCAGACAATAAGAGTTACACTGAGAATCGGCAAAAAAATAGCTATTTGTTTGACAAGTTGCAAAAGTAGGCAATTACCGAAGAGTGTGAAGTTGGCGGCACGAGCCGAAGGCGAGTGCCGCCGTCACGCGCTTAGATGATTGCCTGCTTCGCAACATGTCAAACACAATATTTTTCATAGCAAGTCTGGCGAGTTCGATTTTCGGCGTCTACGAAGAAATCGCGTGCCACGGCCCCTAGAATTGAACTATATAACTAGAACTATATTACAAATATACTCTAGTAGACTAATCACTTTGAAAACTTGTTTCGAAGGTAAGCCAAAGTAAGTCGAACAAAAAGCTAAACCAAGCCGAATCGATTTGAGCCGAGCCGAACTCGGAAATCGGCTATTTTTGCGACTCTTTGGAGACGTTGAAAATCGAACTTTCGACAGACGTGCTATGAAAAGGCTACTTACATTATTGTTCGTACAGGATTATGTATCATAGACATTAGTTTCTAAGCCATTCAAAATTCCACGTTATTTACGACGTGTATATTAGATCGTCCCACGTATTTTCATTAATCGACCGTGAAACATTATTTTATTTACGATTAACTATTTTTCACGGTTTGCGAGAACCAGCGCAACAGTAGCGCCGCTAGTGGCAAAAAGCGGCAGAGCACGTCGCCTCCAAGAAGGGAACGTAGGAATTGACTTTTACAGTCTCTTCTCGGACTCTCGAAATCCTATGATCCCACGCATCAGTGTCTTTAATCTTGACGTAAATAGATTTTCCATGCCCAAAAATATATATCAAATATGTCAATTTTTCCAAAATACAGTCATTCCTAAGATATTTTCTCTCATTGACATCCATAACGCCTCGGCTCCCGTAAGCATAATCTGGCCGAGTCTGTATTTATTGCAATACTCTGTAATTTATCCTATTTTTCTAGCTTTTATTTAGCCGATTAATCCATCAAAATTTTAATGATTAATACTCAAAAATTTTAACGTCTCGTAACGATTTTATCATCTCGTAGAACAAATTCAAAAAAACCGTTTATACCCGCTCGCGCATTACAAATCCAGTACAACTATTCACACATGACCCATACGACGTATATAACCCACCCCTTACTTTCTATACTAGACTCACTACACATACGCCGATTGGCTACGTTGATTTATGATTAAGCTGCCAGTCGATACTGCATTCAAAATTATAATCGTCGCTCCAAACGTAATTTTCCTCGTTATCGTCAATATAATATTTCAAGAATTGATATGGTTTTCGTATGACGATGAATCTTTTCAAGAATAATATATCCGCCTATAGAGAAAAAATTAAAAGGGGCCTCAGATATGTTTTAAAAGAATGAATATACCGCATGCCCTATGCCTGCCCTTTTACTATAGATTTACTATATCATGACTCTTGTTCCGTGCAGTGTACAGGGCGAAGTGCGACAAGCGACTAACTTGTCGAATTGAGAATTACATCGTCGATAAATGAATCGTCCGAAGTTGGCAGCTAGTGATATTATTCATCCTAGAGTCGCTCTAGTTAGAGTCGGGCCAATACCCGGAAGCGACTCCATGTTCCGGGCTCGTCCGGAGCCGCCATGACATTTCGCGCGGATTTTCAAACTATCAATCCTTACCATTAACACTACACCACACTATACCAGTGCGAATGCCTCCCATATACGTATTCAAAACCACACATGCTATTCCAGAAAGAGCCCTGAAAATGGCGGAGCCAATCAGTAAGAGGCCCACCGCTGGCCCGACTCTAGCTGGAGGGACACTAATTCATCCTGAAAACATGCGCTAACTTCATACCGAGTCTCCTGATCTCGGCTCCATGCAAATTGCTGAAAAATCTGGAAAAAAAATTGTGCCCAGACTTTCCCCGTACCTCCTATGTTTTTCATCAAGGAAAATTTTTCAATTTTCTCTAATGCTGAGTCTCAGCCAACTAATTGCGGTAGTGGGCGTCAAAAAGAAAGAAGAAAAAAAAAAGAGATCCGGTGACGTCAGTTGAGCTCGCAAAGTGATGCCTCCCTTCCTCCCCCCTCATCACCCTTCCCCTCATATCACCGTCTCTTACGTAACTTATCAAGGGGGGGGGGGGCGGGGGGGGATTCCCTTATTTACCCATTTTATTGCATTACCTTTTAACATTATTAACTTCAACGTATGAATACCCCATTATTTGAGCCGTTCCCAAAATATACATTTGACATGTATATATCTATATATACCGCAATAACGTATCTTATATCCAAAAAGATGTTCGTCGTAAATAATAAAAAAAAAAGATTATTTTTCTTTTGACAACATCCTCCCACTCAACTCTCCCATTTCCCAAAGGTGTTCCTTGATCTTGTATACCTGTCATTTTGTTTTCTCTGACGAAACTAGATTATTAAGAGACTCAATAAACGGCGGGAGGGGGGTTGGGTGTTAGAAAAGATCATCATCGCAAACGCAAAGTGATATCTTACATTTGAGCAAATAAATTAGAGAAATTCGCAAGGAGCGTAAAAGACGTCATTACAGGTAAGCTGGACTAAAGGGTCATTAAGATGGACGTTCAAGAATTTATCTTTACGAAGTTAAGATCATGCGAAGACACAGAGTACCGATCGGTAGAGTCGGATAAATGAATGAATCGATCGCACGAAAAAGATGATGAATATTGATAAAATCTAAATGAAGACTACGATTTTCCGAGATAAATAAAGATTAAAATGTTTTCAGTTTATTTTTATCTTTGTTATTTTCCAATGTAAAAATAAAAACCATTTATTTACATTGCAAATAGCCAACGCGAGAGCTCGGACGCGCCTATCGTAAATTCTCATGTGATACGTGTCCATATACGCGTCCATGACGATTGTCCGATTGAATGTTTAACGATGTACATAAAGGTGGCCAACAAAAATAAAAGAAGGAAAAAAAGAGTAAAATCACTACCACCATCGACCCCACTCTTTCTTGTGATCGCAAGAAAAAAAAAACATGAACAAAAGAAAGAAAAGAAACGAAAAGTTATTTACAACTTCAACAATCGCCATCATTTCTAATGATATCATGACGGTACGCCATTTTATCTCCCCCTGCCCCTCCGAACCCATCGGCCGCACCGAGCGTTTTCCTTAGAACTCGTTAAAACTGCTATTTCAATGCGAACTCGGTTGCCTTAGCCTATACGTCACTTAGACAAGACACGCGTCTCTGAGACGAAGCAACGTAGGAAGGAAGTTAACATTCTGCCATCCTAACCTCTAAAAGGGTCCCCAAAAGCAGAAGTCGACCGAGACAAGGGTTAGAGAGTATAAACCGTTGGAGGGTTGAAAACTTTTTAAAGTCACTCTGTAACAGGAACAATGAGAAAAAGAAAAACCCATTCCCGAGAGAACGTATTTGGGGAGGGGGAGGGGGAGGGGGAGGGGGAGGGGATGCACGTCAAAAATGTTTAAAACATATAGAAAGAACGGAATTCGCATAGCCTGAATAAGGAGTTCGCTAGATTAGTTTTCAAAAGTAACTCACAGATGCCGCTGTCCTCGGGCACGGAACACAATTCATGTCGGATTGAAAAAAAAGAATTAAAAAATAGAAATTCAGCAGATGATTCTTACGAGTGGGAAAGTCGAAGGTTGATTTTGAGCTGTAGCAGATGCTGACCAGTTTTTCGTGCATTAAAAAAAACAATATCCGCAACACGTCTTTGTCCTTTCGCCCGGCCCCCGTTTCATTATGCCTACATTAACGTCGATATTGCTACAGTCGCAATAGCATAGAGCAGGACAACGAGACGCTCTTTTGAATCCGGTAGGTATAAATTCTCGTGAATAAAATGATAAAGCAAGGTAACGCCTATTGCGCGAGACTCGTATCGCGTGTAGGGTATTAATATAGTGAAAAAAAGCAGCAAGAAATATCGTCGATAAAAAAAAAGGCGAACATGATTTATCGACGATGCCTCACGCTGTATAGGATTTCAAACGTGTTACAGGTGGCGCCACTGATCGACGATTATAAGCTGCTCTTACAGTCACAGGCCAGGAGGATCGAGATAAGTAAAAGTTCCGTATAAATAAATAAATGAACAATTGAATAACCTATTGTTAATAATATTTCCACGTATTTCACTAGGGTTTTAATTACTTTGGAGAAAATTGCAGAATCTTACACCCAGCTAACGAGCCTCCTTTTCTTTCGCGTACCCCGTGTCTTCATCCCTTCACCCTCTAGCGATAATATAAGACACTGAATAATTGCGCTACTTAACAGAATCAATAAATAAATAATAAAAATAAATAATAAAACAGCCATACCACCCGTTACATCGATAGCTATAAGTTACGTTCTATCCCTAATAAAATTTACATGCAAATAAGATCCGCCAATGTACACATAATGCTTTACTCAATTCGATGAGGTTAGGGTAGAGGAAATAGGTTAGCTTAGATTATGGGATATAAGCTTAGCACCGAGGGGCCATTTCCAAGTGGCATACACTGTAAAAGAGTCCCCTGTACGTCAAAACTCTAGTGGTAACCAGACGACGTTTTTTCAGGTTATCCCGATCTCCCCACGTCGTTCCACGAATCGTCAGAGACGCGAATGACTTTTTCGATTCCATATCCGACTTATGACAATTTAATAAGATATAAGACGACTGTGTCTATTGGATCGCACTTTACAATCTACAGGCGGTCTCTGTGTAAGTACCAGTATAATTTATCATGAAACCCAGGAATGAACGAACACTAAAGATGCCGGAGTAGTCGTTTCGGTCGGTGGCTTTTACAAGGGTCAACAATAAGTACTTCCAATCATTTAATAGAGACTTCACTAGTATTATGTATTATGTTCAGTTGGACTATCAGTGGTGCTCATTTGTCTCACAGAGCCAGATAAAGGTTCCCGGTCACGACCCCCCTTTCGCCGCCGCCCGATTATCAATGCCTTTAAGCCAATGGAAACAACAGCCAATCAATGATCAATATTACAGGGTCTATACCCACAGTGTGCTTGTAAGTACTTAGATTTAGTGGTAACTTTAAATAATGCATCGTGAAAATGGACTATACCGTGTGTATCACAAGAAACTCCAAATCTGGGTGCAGGTTCGAATTAGTATTGCTAAATCAGCACCGATAAGTGGAGTGACCTGTACATAGACGCAACCTCAACGAATTGTCTTGAGTTATTCCTGCGGTACGTTGGAATCAATTTTTTTCAAAACGAAACGTTCCCCTGACACACCCGGTATAGTGTGAACAAGGAGCTTTCAAAATCACGCAAATATTATATCAGCCAATCGTCGAGCGATAAAGCCTGACGAGGGGGAGCATTTTGTGTCTGACTTATCGACCGTATATCAATTGAGTGTGACTAGCGACGGTGGCGCCAGACGGGAAATACTTTCAACTCAAATATCCGTAACGGTTTTGTCGCTTGGATGAGTCCATCATCATAGTAATCGGCACGGTCTGTGACTCACACAGTTTTTATTCAAATATCGCGTCACGGTGTGACGGGTTTTGACGGGATTTAATAAACGGATGAAAGGGCGTGACACGAGGTCCTAGCCTAAATACCAGAGTAAATTGCATGTTATTTTCGTAAGTTTCGTTCGCGCTTGAGAGACTTTCGATAGAAGTGCTAGCGAACCTTTTGTTGCGGAGAGAGAAAACAAAATGGCGGATGCAACAGGTGCTTTCTTTGTTTTAAATCAACTCCGTAAAATCTGTAACAAGATCGAGCCAATAATACGTTAATGAAGTATTAAAAATGGGAAGAATCATGCGCCACGTGTTGTATACGTGTAATGGCAACGGCTGCGAAATTCCATCATCGACTTGGTCGTAAAAATAAAAAGAGAAAAAAAAGAAGAATAAAAAGAGGAAAAAAAATAACAAAGATTTCACTTTATGAAGCCACAGTTATGTCGACGGCATTTACCGCTGGAGCGAAGAGTTACGACGGCAGCTAGTTGCCGTGTAAATCATGGTGAACATCCGGGCGTCGGGACGTCCGACAATCGGCGCTTTTGCTCAATTCAGAAATAAACTTGTATTCGAATCACGAAGGAGACACGGAAAAAAAACTAGTGTCTACACGAGCTCACCCGCAAGAAAGAATTGGTAGGGCTTTGCAGAATTTCTTTGAAAAAAAAAAAAAAACAAAAAAAGAGCGTACTGCAAAGCTTTTCTGTTGCCACCAAAATGATCAGTGAACAAGACCAGGCGAAGAAAAATGTACAGCAGTCAATGCCAGAGCAACAGTATTTGAATACAAAACTTTCTAACGACAATAACCGCAACAACAACAACAATTGTAGTAACACTGACAAAGTAAACCAGTAAAACATACAATCATAATGGTATACCAATCATTTTAACAAAATTCTTGTCACTTCAGCGATAATTTTGTTGTCCAAAAGCTTCTACTTCAGCTATCTACTTTTCAGCCTCTACGGTAACCAAACATGTGACTATAAAATTATGAGTATCAATCCTACCTTGACGGGAATGCAGAAAACAATCAAGAGAAGATCAGCGCTGGCCAATCCGCCCAGGAAGACGTTGGTGGGTGTCGCAGGCAACGGCCTCAGACGTGGACATAGAGTCGAGGCGATGATTACGACGTTACCTGAAAAAGGAATACATGAGTAAAAAGAAAGTACCAAACTTACACGAGATGCAAGGAGAAGGATAGACGAAGAGTAATAAAGAGATATTGTAAAAAATTAAATAAACAAAATTTTGGAATAAATACTACTAGCTATATGTATATTATTCATGAGCCTATATGAGTCCGTACAAGACGCAGATATTTTATGTGTGAACGACCAATGAGATACAGGGAAAAGAACGCTTGACCTCGGTAATGCTAATAGTTTTCAACAAAAAAAAAAAACCGTAAACCACGGAACCATGTCTTTTTGTACTACAACACGGTCATATAAATGTGAATTGCCGTATGGGCATCGGGATGCGTCGGCAAAGCGATACTGAAATTCTTCTAGAATTTCCCAACCACATTATTGCCACACTGGTTATATATACATATATATATATATATATATATATATATATATATAGCGTTCATACGTATACAGGATTTCTTTCAATTTCCAATTTTAGGAAAAAAAAAATATAACTTCCTATCTACCAAGTACGGTGATTTTAGATAAGCGTATATCTATATTATATATAGATATACACAAATAATAAACTCTCTAACCCCTATTGTGATGTACCATATATCGTATGTATTGTGTTCCCCGTTTCTGTAAACTTTTATAACCGATTATATCCAGTAAAAAAAGTTTATCACATATTTGACCCACCTCGACACCCCAATGGCTGCCAATTGTAAGGAACGTGAGTACAATGATAACGATAATCAGTAGCAGTGTTAGGTAATGGTAGAGAGGATGTAAAATGACAAGGTTAGTTTACGAAAATTCTAAACAAAATTAATGACTGCTTCCAGACACCTCGTGCCTTTTGAACCCTTAGGGGAAAAAAAATTAATTAAAATTTTTCAACGATGAATTTAACATTTCGACGGCGCTTCTTGTCCACTTCCGGTACTACGCGGCGAATTGACTGATTAACAGCGTGACAAGGAAAAAAGTCAGCAGGCAATGAAAACGACAGAGACAAGTCTATTGGGAGCTTATGTAATTCATAAGTTTGACTATAAATTTTCTTCGACTCGTCATCGTCGGGACGTTAACGTCGGCGCTAAGCAGACTGACGTTGAGAACAAGACGTCAAATAGCAGCTTGATTTACACGAGGGTAACTGTCAGGGGATGACAAAAGGCAGATGGGGATGAGTAAAGCCTAGCAGTTCTAAAAATTTTTTACGCACACGACTAAATTTAATATATGCATACTACACATACCACCTATACGACACATTTTCTTGGGGGGTGTCAACCCTTAAGAATGAAGGGATGAAATATACAGCAAAAAAATTCTCTAGCAAAACACGTTGAAGACCAGGTAAAAAATTCGCCTGTGGGGGCTGCCTATAATCCGGGATTTACTATACGAGCGAAACTTCTATCTGTATGCTGGATTTAAGGGTAGTTTTTACTACGGTTTGCATACACCACCCTTGGGAGATACTAGTCGTGCTCAACCCCTACATTAATACCCACTACCAAACGGAATGAAGAAAAAAATCTTTTCAGCAACTTTCACCGCAGATCAATACTAGCAGATTTGTTCTTTTCCTTTCTCGACCCCTCATTTTTTAATCAAACCCCCCGAAGCTTGTTTAAAATCAATTAATCCATTGCGAACCAGAAATTTTATTGCCAACTATACCCAATAGCCAGCTATATTTTGAGATTAATTGTAAACACGAGATATCTCGTCGTCAACCTCCAACGATGGAATACGAAAGGTGAGATAACTCGTTATCCTTCTTTAATGCGTTAATATTGTTCCAGAACATTCTTCATTCAAGTTGGGTCGATCACTTTCGCGTCTCATCGCTCTTCCGCGTGAAGGGAATAAAAAAAGGAATTAAAAAAACGAGGGCGAAAGAAAAATTAAAGAAAACGATACCCATCTCTCCAGGGACATGCCTGCCCTCTGTCATCGTCTCGTCGTATTTCAAAAACGTTCGGGGATTCACCGTTCCCAGTAACGTATCAAGATAATTGAATTGTCCTTCGCAGTATCAAATGACCTTCCTCAACCACAAACTCTCTCTCACCCACCCTACACACTCGTTCGCTATCACTTTCCCTCTTCCAGCCCATGTAGGTAGACCATTATGGAGACCTTATCGCAATTAGATCTCTAATTTGAGAATAAGGTGTCGATTTAATTCATTTGAGTTACCTATCCTCAAGAGAGAACCAGCGTGTAAGACCATAGTCGAAATCATCCTTCGACTTCCCAACCCCAGCAAAAACTTTGTTCCCACCATCCCCCCCCCTCCTCCTCCCTCACTAAGAAACTTTCAAACAAGTAATTCGAGAGAAGTCAGAAAAACTCGATTACGCTTGATCTGTATTTAAATTCACCCTTAAAATTGAACAACTATCTATTATCATCCACTGAACCGATTAAGGGTAAGCTTAACTTCAGGGCAGCTGTCTTTCCTTGAAAATTATTTCGTCTCGCCAAGAAGTTTGAAGTAGGTTGAGACTGATGGTAGTACCTTCGTTTGAACTTAGGATGAAAGTTATCAGGGCGTGTACTCTTCAATGGTATGATAATGCCAGAGATGAAAGGACCGGTATGCCAGAGATATTCTAAGGGAAAGGGAGTTACTATTCATCCTTGAGAAATAATATCCGTTTATGATAAGGGTGAGTGGCGAAGGATGGTTTGTGTTGGGACAGACAGGGGCGGGGAGGAGGTGCTAACCAAATGAGAAATGACGTTTCGTCGCTTCTCCTTCTTGAATTTGCAGCAAAGAGGCTGCTGGTGACGTAATAAAATAAATTAGTCACAGGGCGAATAATTCATTGAGCAAGAAACTGGATTTAAAAAATTTATATAGAAATTGGCATTTTAATGATATCTCGGTAGGGTCGATTATCGAGATTAAAGAATTTTATTGACAAGCGAGAGGGGCAAAAGTGCGACGAATTCAATTAAATGATAATTTTCTGAAAAATTGTGTATTCAGCGATTATTACTTGTGCTCTTGGAATAGGTTCCGCGTGAAAGAGGAGAGACAAAATCTGGGTTGTTATTTTCGTAGAGCTGAAGCCAAAGTGTTTGACGTATTTATATGACGCGATTAGGATTTAAGTTTTGTAGATACAAGTTTCAGAGTCACCGTATATATAAGGATTAAATATTTTAGTTCCTAAAGCTCCCCTTTACATGGGCCAACCTAGAGCCAATATTAAACCAAACTTGCCAGCATAAAAATTGTTGCCCTAAACTGTTTACGTAGTTACATCTTGTTCCGCTTTGGCGCTTTGAGCGTCTTTCAGTATTATCAGAAGTAGTTGGATATACTGAAAGTAGCACTGATGAGATCAGGGATCTATATTTGGTGTATCGAAACAGAAACCACTGTTTTGGCAGTAGGATTGTTCTATTGGTAGTACACTTTGAAAGTACTAAAAAAAGTAAAAAAAATATTTTAGTATGACAATACAATGGATATACTGTTACATGCTACTGCAAGGAAAATGCAAAGAGGACAGGCAGGAAGGGCTCAGATGAAAACAAGAACAAAACACCCATTTAACTCACCAGTGAGTCCCAAGCAGAACGTGAGGGTATAGACAACGAGCACAGGTGCTAATTCGGTCCATTCAAAATGGCTGAGTGACTCGTTCACGTCATAATCAATGAACTCGTCCTCGGTGTCGTTGGTGATATTCGATTCCATCATAACACCCAGAATGAAATGAATTTCAACGTGCAGGAATGTCCAATTCCGAATACAATGGCGAAACTTATTTTGTATTCTGTACTCCTGTGTTCTTCCCTTCCCTTTATACACCTTATTACTTTCCAATTTTAGCCCCGAGTCTCTGAGACTTTGTCAAATTATCCTCGGAAGGTGGATTTCCAAGCTATGAACCTAAGTCGACCGCTTTTCTCAGACATCACGTTTCCCTAGTTGGTCCTGATGATGATCCTGATAATCCTGGTTATCCCAATGATCCTTCTTCAGGTGCTGTCCTGCACGTAACGCCTACGGAAGACACGTATATAAATTTATCGTCAGGACACACAATATTTTAGTACAGTCTATAAAATGAGTATAAAGGGTAGATGGCTCTAGCATCGCGATTCCATGATCGTTAAAAAGATGCAAATATTTTTTCAACAAATAACAATAACGAAGGTTTGTTTGAAACCGTCTGCAACCATACGTTGATATTGATTTGACATCTGTCAATATCTGTCATGCCGCTAATAACCCTGGCTGTCATAAACAGAAGATCCACATATCACTCACGCAACAACACTGATTACAAGGATTTTGTAAAAAGTGGATTACTTACCCTGGTCGCACCCATTCCGGAAATTACAGCAGTGCCTCATCCGGAAATCAGCTAAGCAAATAATTTGCCCTTTCTTTTGTCTTCCAATTTTCTTTTTCCCCTTTATTCCCCTCTCCCTCTATCCACAGTCTTCAATTTTCTTCATAGTCACATGCAAATGATAAAACGGATGTAACAATAAAAAATTTTCCAAAAAATGCACAATATTTTACATTTAGTTCCTGGTCACCCGGTATGTTATAAACATATTACGCTTAAGATTTGCATCTCGTTAACATACAAGAGGATGCTCTGTTCAATTTGTTTTTCTTCATCCATAGCCTTGATTATTCATGCTCTCTCCTTATCGCACATCAATCTCCGTTCATTTATCATAAACGACATAGTAGAAAAAAAGATATAATGAATGGCAATGAAAAAAAAAATGTCAATCCCGTAACCGATTACGTGTATCTTTTGAAAAACGAATAAGCCAATCATTCGCGCCAATTCATTTATAAGTACAGCCATGATCAAAACGATTACTGACAATGAGCTAATTAGTACATAAATAAAATATCTCAAAATTAATATAGAAACTAAACACGCAGACAATTTCTTCCTTTATTTTTTTCCATTTTCTTTTCATCCAATTTTCCATCGTACCTTCACACCGCGAGAACTATCTCTTCCTTCCGGTTGGTTTATAATCGTGCAATCGGTCGCATTTCCATCTTTTTCCCTTATCAGCTACTCGCCATTGAACAAGAGAAATACCTAATGACTTCCTAATAGCAATTAAATGACATCACTATTTTATCGGAAAATCACTTTTCCTTCTGATTCTAATCCCGCTCTGCCTGTCTCTTTTTATCTTACGCCTATTGTTGCAAAGTTAACCAGAGGCCAACTGGCAAAAGGCCCGGGTTGAATTTAAGCAGCGTCGTAATAATCGCAGAATTACTTCAAGAAAAAGAACGTAAATTCCAAAAGGCAATAATTACTGAATTGCTAATAATAAAACGAAGCGACAATTAATTCAAATTCGGCCCAGGTCAGATAAGCAATTAATACGATCCGTGCCGGACTTTTTTTTTTGGTACTTTCCGATAATGCAGCGTGAGGCGTATACGCTCCACGTGGCAGGGAACGTATTAAATTATATCATAACGCTATAGCGTTATAAAAGAAAAGATATTTAAAAATTCAAAGAAATGATTATCACCCAATTTTCTAATAAAAAATCTAATCACAATAATCCCTTTGATCTAAGGACGGGTAAAAATAATTGTCATAGAGTTTATATATAGGATCTTTCAAAATCTATTATAACCGTCGTTATAACAACTAATTGAAAAACGTTTAAGATCCTCCAAGTTTTTTTTGTATCTACATACTCCGAGAACAATAAAACATCTATACGCGTCCACGAAGCTCGACGATGAATTAGCAAAATAACTAAGGGCATCCAATGCAAGGACAATTTATTTATGGACTTACCCGTCAACGTTGACACTGCGCGTAAATCCAGGATAACTTTAATGCGCTATTCACACGTGCACCACAGGATGCGTATAAGTGCACAATTTCCACTGTATCGTCATATCATCCGTATCAGTCACAACGCCATAGTTTATGTCGAGCCATATGAAAACCGTTCGAATTTTAAGCGCTAAAATTCAAAATGCACTTTTGTCCATATAACAATTTTGTAAAATATTTGCAAACCGTTAAAACTCACTTGTCGTCAACGGCACGTGTGCACTTTGATTAATGGCGATTGTGTTCAAAAGTGCAGTTGCATCAATAGTTCGAGGTTAGAAAGAGAGAGAGGCACGAGAGAAAAAAGACGAAAGTACCAACAACACGATACTGTGACTACAAACCGACTGAAACCGACTAAACCGCGCTGCTATGTGCACGATTCAAGAAGTACTCAGGCGTCACTACGCCGAGAACACTCGAGCGGGAACTTCGTGCCTCTTCGTACGGCGAACTAGACTCGGCGAACTAATTCGCCCCACCAATGTTAACGGCCAATCTGATATTTTTGTCTATTGGCTTTTTTTGAATACCCACCAATTTCCCGCCATGCAGATCTACTCGTTGCGCTGACACCATGTCAATTCTGTATCTCGAGTCAAATTCGTACACAAAAAGTCTCATTTAACAATAAGTAACGTGATAGTTTCTACACACAATGTTTTCATGCCTCAAATAATCCACACATAACGACCGAGACGGATCGAATCAGCACGAAAGTCTCTATGGGACGAGAAGGTAGCATCAATTTGAAACGCATTAGCTCGAGTCAGGTGGGACTAAACGAGATTAGGTCACACTTTTTCGTTTGCTGCAATGATTAATGGGCATTTTATGACACAAGAGATTGCATTATCAAGCAATTTGCAGCGTTTGATGATACACTGATTTTCTTATTAGTACCTCAGCCGCTTCTAACACTCGACAAGGAAGATGGTATTTACAACTTCTCTGTGAGAGAGAAATATATCTTCGAATTAATTGCCTGCATCTGACTAGAGGCCCTTAACTTATTCAATGATGTCGTATACATTCCTATGTGTGTAACAATCTCGTTTATACTTCCGAATCACAGTGCTGAAAGCTTCAAGACAAATTGTGTATACTGTAAAATATAAGCTGATCAATTTAAGCCTATTTTTACCAGGGTATGATTTTGGATGACATTTGACGCTTAAATAAACAATATCCTGCATCAACAACATCAAATGGTACGTTAATAAATTACAGCAGACGATTGCACCTTTCCACCACACGGTACGTCCAACCAACGATATGTTCAAGTAACCCTGATCAATGTTACTTTTACACTAAGGCCGGTGTAATTTTTATGTCTAGACGGTTATATGTACTTTTAAATAAAAAACTATAATCACAACATAACGTTCGGTAGTCCACTTTTTACGCTGAAATGATTTTCGAGCTTCAGTTCAAATTGAGGTCATGTTGCTATCTGGGATCTTGACATGGAACTACCCACACGGTACAAACATCTTAAGATTGTATCTTAGGGACGCAATGAACTTCTAGACGTTCTATGCTGCATAGTCGAGTTTAAGTATGATAGTCTAGCTAACAATAAGCTTCAGACTTAATGCTGATGTTGACGTGATCCTGAATTTTTGGAAATCAAGAAAATCCCAATAGCTTGAAAAATTAAAGGTGAATTACAAGGGACAAAACCTCAAGTTATAACGCACAAAGCGTCTTTGGTCTTACCATACTGATTATTAACTTACCCTAATGTTGCTCGTTGACGGGATGAAAATAGTTTTTGGAGGATTAATAGATGCATTTCATAATGTTGATTTTATTAATAATGAATACTCGGATGCTGTAGAACGTCATGATGCTGATCTGGTCAAGTTCTTACGTGAATTGAAGTAATAAGTTCCTTCTTTTCCTTATGGTTGCCTCCTCCAACGAGGAGATGTGCCAGAAGTAGTAAGTTAATAAGCCGATGAAGAAGCGTGTTGCACATTCCGTGTTGTGTATTGGGAAATCACATGATCATTAGCGACATCTGTAACGCAACGTTTGAACTTATGAACTAATACGAAATCAATAGAATTTTTCATTAGTCAAATTTTCTGGATGAAATTTAAAACGTAGCCCGGTATGTTTTGAATTGGCACACTTTTCTACAGTCATCAAACTATACTTACCCAGTGTAAGAAAATTCTTTCAATCGAATAAACCAGCAGAATCGTGCGACACCGAACATGGAAATACTTGATCTATTTATCTGCAGTCAATGACTGCAGATGAATTTATTATACCTGAACCTGGTAATAAAGTTACGACAGTATTTAGGACGTACTGCCATCTTCAACGTAATGGACACTGTCTCAGTTGCTTAGATCCTTCCATACTGTAACAAATTTTCTACTATACCGATATTCGAATGCTGGGAACGGTAACCTATTTTCTTATTACATTTTCCAATTACCAGAAGCATCAATATTCTAGTCAATTGAGAGTAGACGTAACTTTTATCAGGTGAACACTGTCAGTAGCATCACAATGGGCAGACGGTATTTCTCTACTTTCCGGATAGCGACAACCGCGCCATTATTAAAGTAACATGCGGGTAGATTGTCCAGTTCCGGCAATATAACCAACGAAAAAATCCCCGCTTATCCAAAGCGACTTCTCATATCAGTGAAAAGCAGCCTCTAGTCGGGATTGTTCCGGTCAGTTATTGCTGTGATTTTGAAAATATAATAACTCTCGTTTATTATGGCTTAGTTAACTTCGGAGCTTTGAGGTTTCTTGTAGAAGTAAGCGTCCTCGTGATTCTGGTAAATTTTACTGAGCGGATTCACTTGGGCCATCGTTCGTTGCGGTTGTTCCTGAACGATCAGAGTTGCCATGTTGACGAGGGGAAAGGTTAAAGTGAATTGATCGAAGACTTCGCGGATGGAAGCCAGTGCGAATAACTTTGGACGTATGAAAATGAGCGGCGAGATGTTTGAGGGGAAGGATTATCCCACCCAGTGGGCGCTTAATCCTTCTGCCTATCAAAATATGAGTAATGATCAAGGTACTTGTTCGTTTTCCATCTTTCAAAAAAGGCATTGATCTTTTTTTATAAAAAGTAATTTTATTGGTTTGATAAGGTAGTCATTTATCAGTTTTTTTCCCACCATTTTTCAGTCGATTGGGCGGCTTTGGCACAGCAATGGATAAAGATGAAAGAAACTGTTGTACCTCCTGCACCTCCACCACCACCAACCATTGATACTTCTCCAACAGTCAACGATGGTGGTGGAGAAGCACCTATGGACATGGATACAAAGGATGACGAGGTGCCTCCAGCACCTCCTGCCCCAAACATTAGTGGTTCAGGTTGTCGAGGCTCTTTTTGTAGGATTTATTATATAAATTGATGGCAATAATTTTATATTTATTTATAGATGCCTGGAATCAGTGGAATCAGTGGAGCCAGTGGGGATCTCCTGGAACTGGATCAGGAAATTGGGAATGGAGCGGGGTACCTCCACCAGGAGTTACTATGGGGTCTGATGGTAAACCTATAGGAATTCCTACAGTTCCTGTAGTTCCTCCAGCTCCTGCTATTTCCACTACTACAGGATTCACTGTTCCACCTCCAGCAGCACCACCTCCATATGCATACAATTCTGTACCACCTGCTCAGTCCTACAATCAGGTGACGTCAACATTTTCCCTTAGTACATATTAGATGATATGGGACTTCTAACTATGAGTTCATTTTTAGGTCCCTGGTTACTGGACCGGTGACCAGCCTGGTATAGTGCCTCCGCAGCCCCAACCATTTATGAAAGGGATGCGACATTCGAATAGAATGCCAAATGTACGGGGTATTGATGTAATGAGAAATAGAGAGGACAGGGAAAAAACTCCAGAAGAGGACACGAGCACAACTATAGGTATAATATAAAATACCATGAAAACATAATTTCCTAATTAAAATATTTTTTAATAAACTTATAGACGCTGCTAAACGAAGACAATTACCTGCATGGATACGTGAGGGTCTGGAGAAAATGGAGCGAGAAAAGCAAAAGGCTGTTGAAAGGGAAAGGCAGGAAATCCTGCGGAAGCAAGAAATAGAAGCGCGTAAGCAAGCTGAGGAGGAAGCACGCGCCGTATTAAATCCCAGCAAAAGCAAATTTGTAAGCATTCCTCAAAACCAAAAAATAAATTCCTAATCTTAAACCTAAGACTACCAACACCTACAATAGGATACGGATAGCGAAGAAGAAGCCGAACAAGAGGCCGATGGAGGGTCTCACGAAAAGGAGATCAAAAAAGATCATCCCCGTAGTCCTGAGGTGGTAATAAGACCAAGAAGGTCTCGTTTTCGTGATGCAGATTCACCGGATACTCACTCAACCGCAGAAGAGCCGCCACCGTCGTCCACCATTTCTATACCTCCTAAGCGCACACGGGAAGAGCTGCTCCAGGAGGTGGTGAGTAAAACATCCTCACCAAAATAATATTCAATTCCTTAAAAAATTCAAGACAATGTCTTACACCGTAATATATCCAATAATATCACAAACTTGATTACCACGTAGATGCTGAAGGTTCGGAGATCCCTGACGGAGATCCTGCTGGAAGTAACGAACGAAGAAATAAGTTCGGTCTGCCGAGAGGTTTGGAGCCGCGCCCGTGCCAAAGGTACCCCAGATAGACCCGCTAGAACTAACAGAATTCTCGAGCTCGCGTTTTTTTCTCATCGTTGGCAACTCGAGGGAGAGAGATGTTCGGCTCCCGGAGACGGCCGATCGACATTGTATGCAAGAGAACGAAGAACACAAAAACAGATAAAAAAAAATAACAGCGAACGTCCATTAAAAAGAGGTTCCTCAAATCAATTCCATAGGCTTATCTTATTTGTCACTTTCAGATATGCCCCGCTCTTCACTTATTTCTTTCAGGATGCTTCTAATTCTTTTTTTACGTGATAATGACTCCCAGGTGGTCGCTAGAGTAGAATAATATACAGTGCTTGGTTGGAAGGAGTTACGTATATTAGAAAAAGGAAAGAGAAGGAGATATCAAGTGTTATTTAACAGTGATAATTTATCAGTAGTAATAACGAGTATTTTCAGTGAATATTCCTAGGCATCATTGCGTTATATTATTAATGACAAATACGTATAGCGATGGAGAGAAGACATGGGTAAAAAAGATGATTATCGTGTCTCCAAGAATTACTCGTGTCCGGAGAATGAGGGTTTTTATTTTTAATGAAAAGACGGTGTCCAATAAATATCCAGGATCCGGATAACCATGAGCGATTGGTTACTAAATGCGTGTGTATTGTAAGCCCCTGCAGGACAGCCCCCAGTCGCATCCCTGAACAACACGGCCCCTCTTGCTCAGATCACTCGGAAGCTCGGTGAGTGTCTCGTTCTCTATTTCTCCATGGAAAAGAAAAAAAAAACTTATTGAAAAGATAAATCGATTGATAAAAAGAATCAATAGCAGTGAAAGATCAATGAATGACAAGTGTGGCTCTTGTCAACGTTTCCAAAATGTACTCTTCTGTGTAAATACCGTTTAACGGCGATTGGCACACTACCTGTGGATGATCTTCTACTTGGTGAGAGTTACCCCGGAGTTATATTTACTCGTGGTTCTGTGTGTGATAGGTCTGGGCATCTACGGGGACAGCAACAGCGAGACTGAGGACGAGCCTAGCCAGGATGAGGAACCCCAGGATGATGACAGCGACGAGGAGCTTAAGGTATCTTAATAGTTTCACAATTCTTAAGTGAATTTTAGTGAAATAATTTTAAGTACAATTGTTTAGGAAACCCTGAGACGGAGACAGCAGGCTTTTAAAAAGACAGAGGAGGAGATAGAGGCGCGCCTCGCTGAGGAGGAAGAACGAGACTCTCATCACCAGGAAGAGACCTTGTCCAAGCAACAGGAAAATCATACTGGTAATACTAGCTGCCGTGATTCAGGTATGTTTCAGTCAATTGGTATAACTAAGCGATAAACCGCAAGCACGTCAGTAAAGTAAAACAAATTTAACGACGGTTCGTAATACCCTGACCTCGTATACCTTTAGTTGATGAGAAAGAAACGATAAATAATCAGAGAGAAGCGTCAGAGACTCTATCGAGTGGCGGACAGACACCGCAGAGACAGAGTGTCACGACAACGACAGACACCACCGCCAAGGCGAGTTCTTCGCCTTCGAGATCAGCGGAGGATACGGCATCGACAAGCACGTCATCCTCGAGTTCAAGAGACTCAAGTAGTAGTACACCTAAGCGTGGCGTCAATAAGAAGCCAAAGGATGAGCGAAGAAAGAAGAGATCTAGGAGTCGCAGTAAGACACGAAGTAAGCGTTCTGGATCGTCTGACAGACGAAAGCGAAAGTCCAGATCGCCAAAGGGTTTCCGTTCCCGATCCTCAAGCAGCTACAGATCTGGGAAAAAGCACAGCTCGAGGACGAGAGATTGGAAGCGACAAAGATCTCGCTCGCGTGGACGACGTTCCAGATCTGGTTCTGAGAAATGGTCCAGATCACGATCGGGTGGCAAGAGACGGCGGTCCAGGTCTTATTCCAGGGAAAGAAAGAGGAGCAGGTCCAGGTCATTGAGAAGAAGTAGATCCAGAACCAGAGATAGACGGAGATCACGATCCAGATCCAGGAGACGATCTCGCAGTAGAACCAGGGAACGGCAGAGGCGCTCAAGGTCCTACGGTTCCAGGAGTAAGAGGAAAAGTAGATCCAGATCGCGCGATCGTCGAAGGTCCAGGTCTAAGTCTCGTCACAGCCATCGTGATGGTAAGAAGTCGTCACAGCGATACAGGGACTGAGCCTCTGTCCATCCTCCATAGCCAAGGTTGTATCTACGTTTTGCTACTATATATGATTACACGGATTGATAAAGATCGGCCATATTGGAATACTGCCACTTCCTCCCTCTTTGTAAAATCGATCACGTACAATAACAATGATTTAGGATGACCAGTTTTTCTGACCGTCTCTATCAATCTGTCTGTTTTTTCTTCTTATACTTCGTGGAAACTGGAGAGAATCCAAAGTCGGTCGTTCCATTTTAGAATTCTCTCTTTATCTCTCTCGTTATTATTTTTTATTTTTTATAACTTCTTATTTATTTATTTATTTATAAACTACTACGTATCCTGTACCATGTCATCAGGCTGGTAGAGGACCTCGCCAATGATCCAAGAATTTCGAAGGGGATCTGGGAATTTTCTTTTGTTTCAGCTTCCAAAGCATTGTCGTTTGGCTTCCCACGAGATTTGACAATGAAGCGTTTCCAATAATTAATGATAATGATAACAATAATCGTCTCCCACGCTGCGTTTATCCTAGTAAATTCGACACCACAGTGATACAATTAATTAATTTCTCAAGTAATTATATTTAGCGCGTTTTCCATCAATTTTCTCATTGAGCCTTCTAAAATCACTTTGCTACACTGTTACTATTATTATTACTATTACTAGTACTACTATTTACGAAACTACTATTGCTATACTGTTACGACTCGTAATATTAGTGATACTCCTGGATAGTGATACTGGATATCGACTCTTAACAATGTGCACACATTAAGACTCATTCCGTAGAAAACAAAAAAATGGAAAAGATAAGTGTTTCGACACTTTATCTTATTTTATTTCTCTCTTCCGTTTTGCTACGAAAAGAACAAGAAGCAATTTTCAATGTCAGTCGATTGTTAACACTATTCCTGGCTCTTTCCGATGAGAGATAGATAGAGAGAAAGAAAAGTGCAAAGAAAAAGAAACACGTCTTTATGAGAAGGAACGTTGGCATGGACTGCGATGATTATGTAAATAATAAAACAAAAATTATATCTATGTAATGATTTACATGAAACTATATTCCTTTTCCTTTGGAATTCTCCTATTCGTCTTATTTTCCAATTCTGCTAGTCTTGTAGCGGTGATGAGATAAAAGCTCTTGCCATAATTTATTAAATAATAAGATAGTTTATTCGAATAGTGATGTAGATAATTGTCGTCTCTTATTGATACATGCAGATTCTTTTTTTTTCAATATACGTCAATGATTACATTGATCTTCTGACAGACGAAAGAAGACAAAAATTTATCTTATAAAATATTTTACGTTTATTTTACAGTTTATTTATCGTAGACCAGTTCGAGTTCAGTGCTAGAACGTCGATACGACATGATAAAGAATAAGGAATACATACCGTATGACCTATGCACTCGGAATGAATCTTTTTCAATGTCAATTACACACTGTCTATAAAAACTGATGAAATAAATATTAATAATGTCGTGATACGCACGTTATTTCTTAGATTTTCTTCATGTTGTAAGGAATTTAGAAAGTTTCATTAGGCATTTTTTTAAATATCACTCTGCAGGGTGAAGTTTAAAAACGACTCTTTGCGAAAGAAAAGAAAAAGGTTTTTCAATCAACTTCAATTTCTAGTTTTTGTTTTGTTAAACGGTCTAGTTTTTGATAAGAATGCTCAAGGACAAGGCTTATCATCTTGACCACTGCAGAGTAAGTTCTATGCACAAAGTAGCCATTTTTAAGCTCATTTCTAAACTTAAAAATTATTTTTAATGAAATCACAGCACAATGAGAATGAATATAATTGTAGATAATCCGAGAAGATAAAAATAAAAACCCAACAAATAATTATAGTACATAGTCCATTGAAAAATTTAAGAAACAACGAAGAATAATAATAGAATGCAAAGTTTTCAATATAGATGTCTATGACATTGTCTAATGGAGTGCTTTAATTTATTAATAGTTAATTAAATTAATGTAAAATCCCACGTTCATTTCATTTAAGTGGTTTGATTACACGGTTCCCCATTTGCCTGGAGAACTATGGGTGGATTGTAACCACGTAGATAATTTATTATTATAAAAGGGTCCTTTGGAAAACGTAAATAAGAAATTATATGGTGGCATTTTGTAATATTTACATATGTAAACCAGTCGCTCGCGAAAACTATTCGGGATTCAGTCTTTGCTTCGCGAGGCCTGGAGTTCCCAGCTACACTTACGAACTCCCGGAACGAGCAAAAGCTCTGCATGGTAAATGACAGAGAGAGTGGACTCTCTTGCATCAATTTCTATTTAAACGTTTATCCATTATTCATTCAAATTAATCTTTATCATTTCCTTTTTTTGGTTCACTTCAAAACACTCACTTTCCATAACGTTGTTCACACCGGGCAAATTTCTCCAACAGACTTACAAAGATTTTCACAGAAACATTATGATGTGTTGGCAAAAGGCTACGAACAATATATTAAAATTATATAACTGCAGTAACTAACTTTGTTTACTACTATTCATTCAGCAGAGAAATTAATAGGATTTAAAGACTTACAAGAACTCTGTGGTCCGTATATGCCAAGGTAGTAGACCGTAAGTGGAATAAGTGCTTCCACATATTAAGGCAACATCTGGATCAGATATGCCACCAAGATCCAATTTTTCATCTAGAAATTCTGTTGTAATTTCTTCCAATTTTAGAACTCCCAATGTAACTGCCTTGGATAGGTTCTGTGTTAACGATACTATCTCTCCTTTGCCATCAGAATAAGAGAGGATTTGTACACGTGTTTTATGCTTTGTACCTGTTTTAAAAGTTTCATTTTATTAAAACGTTAAGAAATCGACAGAAATTCTATAGTCCTTTTTAATATACCGTTAAGTGCATTTTGTATGGCCTTCACAGGACAACTAGGGGTCCAATCAATTAAGCTTATGAGGTCAGGCCGTAAACTAGTCAATTCCCTCCAAAAAGTACTTTCATTATTGCGTATTACTCCTGTAACAAATATGAAACACACTTTTCTTGTGTCGGAGCAAAACTATTGATATATGATTATTAGAAACAGTTACGCAAACATGGCTCTATGAATCTATTTCAACAATCACATGCTACAGCAAATAAAATAAGTGACAGCTTGTTAGTTAGCCAAACAGTAAATTTAAGTTTTTCTTCTAATCAGCCAGCTCGATAAACAATTTGTAAATGATGGTTCAAAATTTATTAATAAATATATATTCTACAGTCAATTAAACAGGGCAAGCAGAGCAACGAAAAGACTACAGATTAATCTAAGAACAAGTAAAATACAATACATAACAATATAACTGATTCCTTAAATTCTGTTTCTAATGTCACAAACGTAAATGTAATTCTATGAGCAAATCCTTACCCTTGTGATCGTAGAAGCTGACGCAAGGAATCCCGGTAGCAACACACCACCCAATGATCCGAATAAGATCGAGAAAGGACGGTTCCTCGCGGCCGAGGACGATGACAAGATGACGAGGTAATTTTTCCATTTTAATAACGCTCTCGAAGAGTACATCCAATTCTTCCGGGTTGTCCTCCCCGTGGCGAAGTTCAAGATATGCTGTTTGTATATAGGCCCATCCCCTTATAACGGCACGATGAAGCGTGTGCACTAGGTGCAATACCGCTAAGATTATCCGTAATATCGCAGTCATCTTGTTCCTTGTTTCCTGCTGTACAACACCACATAATCACAGGAATTACCTGCGCTGAATTCACGAGTTGCTCTTCAATAACACTGCCATAGTCGTACAAACTGCTCTTTGTACTAAAGCTGACTAAAGCACACTAAAGCGGGCACGCCACAGTTCACACGGCAGATCAGCTGCTCCTCCGCATGTCATGACATCATCACACATTACAGCCAATAGGAAACGGCCATTTCAATGCATCATTATGGACGCCGGTTCCGGAATAAAGTACATCACATTACCGCATATAACTTCAAATTCAAGACAATAGGGCGTTTCTAATTTTGATAGAGAATTATTAGTTCATATAAGATTTATCAATAGAGTTTATCAAAGGTTCGAATGCGCAGTTAAATTAACTTTATAGATTTTTAAGAATGTAATGAGAGTTGTTATGGAGTTAAACAAGCAGGACTTCAAATTTGCGCCACTTTCCCACACTTTACTTATAAATTTTCTATTATTGATACTTATTTTTGCATAGAATGTTTGTTTTTTGTTGTTAATAATTATTTTTTTATGGCTATAGTTCTTAATTATTTTCTGAACATTTTTGTGTGTTATTTTTAATACTCTTTTGACTTGCTGTTAGTCAGAACTTCCGGTTTCCTTCTTTACATCGTGATCTACCAAGTCGAGGTGAGGTTCGGCGTTGTTCTTATGAGTATTTGTGATTTATTTATACTCTTCTGTGCTAGAATATGTTTAATGTGTTATGGAATATTATAATTGGCTATGTTTGTTATTGAAGAATTCATAAAACGATTGAAATTCGGAGAAATCGAGACTTTTAGTAAACCCACGTGATCACGGCATGGATATTGGACGTTGGCAACATCGTGTGTCTATTAAGTTTCGCATTTTGTTTTACAGAAAAGCTAGACAAGATGCAGCTCCATATTCGAGGACAGGAAAGTCATATTATCGAGTGCCAGGGTAATGAGACCATCGCACAAATCAAGGTAAAAATTTTTAATGTTTGACACTAGTCAGATTAGTTAATTTTCACGGATTTTATTGGAACTAGAAAGTTCATTTTAAGAAATTGTTATCAATATGATAACAGTAGATTTTCAGTAATTTACAGTAAGTGCATTATAATGATAAACCAGGAGTTGTTGTTACATGCGCTACTGGTATGAGCAATAATGCTAAAATAAAATGCAGATCTCAGGGAGACGAAACGTCTTTCTAGTTTTTGTCTTTTCATAGATTTGATACATTGTTTCTAATTTAAATATATTTATTTTTCGATGTAAAGTTATATAATGACTACATTTCTAATATATTTTTCAATAATTATTGTTTGACAGTTGCAGCTTGCAATTCTTGAAAATGGAAGCACAGAATTTAGCCTTTCTTGCGGCGGTGCTATACTCTCTGATGATACCAATGTATCTGAGCTCTCAAGTGATACCCTTGAACTGACTGTTCCCTTGCTTGGAGGTAAGTTCGTAATAATAAATGGCATTGATTCTATAAACTGTTCATTGATCATTTATTCAATGAAATAAGAAACAATGCAAAATCAATGTGAATTAAAGTGAGACTATGATTTACTTCTTATCGTAGCCTTTCATCAATTCACAACAAATTATTAATTTTTTGTTTTTATCTTCATTATCACTTATTTATTTCTAGGTAAGGTGCACGGTTCCTTGGCTCGTGCTGGTAAAGTAAAGGGCCAGACACCCAAGGTGAGAATATATTTAACATTTTTTAAAGTAAAATTTTCTTGTTAATGAAAATTTCTGCACTGAATGATCTAAGCTATGATCTGAATCCATAAGATTATAGAAAAAGAACGGTGCCATAAAAATTTGCACTGTAGAATGGTGTTGAATATTATGTGTAACTGATTTCCTGGATACGATCCACTGCTCTGCTACATATATTCAAATCATACAAGTGTTGCCCTTAAAATATTGAAAAGTAATTAGAAAACAAATCTATTGCTAGGTTGAGAAACAAGAGAAGAGCAAGAAGAAGACTGGCCGTGCAAAGAGGCGCATACAGTATAACCGCAGATTCGTCAACGTCGTACAAACCTTTGGACGTCGTCGCGGACCTAACGCCAATCCTAATTCATAAATGATTCCTCAGATACTGGGTCAATTCGTCATGTATCTGTACTACCATGTAATTCATGATAACTGATAATACAAAATACGTGTCGCATTATCCTACAATGAGCATTATTGCGTTGTTATTATTATTATTCAATACCATACCTTTTCCCAAAAACTGAGGTAAATTGCTCAGTGATTGACCGTGTTCCAGATTGGGACCTCGACGGCATAACTTTAATTGCCATAAATGCAGTTTCTTCGAATAATAATTCAATTACTGGCTAATTAAAAAGCATTTTTCACTTTATATTATTGGAGAAACACACCTTTTTAAATGAAATATTGGGTTCATTCCGAAATATACTGAGTGTATTGTAAAAGTAATTACGTCTCTCTTAGATGCGTATGGATAAATAAGGATACAGCGTTGGTTTATAGTACTGTCAGTACATTTCGAAACGCACCCTTAGAGCAGAAATTGACTGAAATTGACCAGTAAATAGTGCGACACGCGTCTCAGTAGCTCCGCAGCGACAGTGCTAGACGGTGGAAATCAGTGGCAATAGTTGCGACAAGAACCGTCGTGATATTTGTTCGTCAGTTAAGTATAAAATGACAAAAATTTGTTCAAAAAAAAACAAACAAAACGTAAAGTGCCAGCAGTACTTGCATTCAACGAATGGATTGAATATGCCAAGGCGAAAGATGAGAAAAAACGTAGAGAAGAAGAGAAAAAAAGGCGAGAAAAGAGGAACGTTTGAGGAAAGCGCAAATGAAAAAAGAGTAACAAGAGATCGCAAAAACAGCCGGGTTGGTGAAGAAAGAACAGCTGGAAATTACAAGAACTGAGAAGAAAATTCAGAAGGAACAAGAAGAAGTAGCAAAACAAATGAAGGAAGAAAAGTTACAGCGCTCGGAAAATGAGTCAAAAAGAAAGTGACAAAGACTAAAAGTAATTTCGATAACTATTTTTTGCTTTTTTTTAAATATTTTTTAATCATGTAAAGAAAATAAAGTAGTCGTGTTCTACTTAAACATTTTTCATTGTTTGTGCCTAATGTGTGTCCGTGAAAATATATAAATTGCAATTTAACCCGTTTGTATGGGGACATTCGGAAGTGTCAGAAAGTGGGTACGGGCAGGTGTCATAAATTGCACCAAGGGGGTCATAAATCGGGTTCACCTAGGGGTCACAAACTGCGACATGGGGTTCATGAATCGGGTACACGCAGGGGTAACAAACTACGACATGAGTGTTTCTCGAGTGTCAGAAACCCCGGTAGCAGATAAGCGCTATTAAAACAATGATTTTATTAATAAACCTTATTTGTTTCACTTGTATAATAGATGAATCTCATTCGGAGGGCTTTAACGCACGTGTTAAAATCTTTAGTTTTCAAAAATCCCACACGGCCGCTCTTAAAGTGGCACTAACTGGGCCGTTGATTTAAATGAATTTTGTAATTTCGAGAAATCAGGGAGAAGTCATAGAGGTAAAACGGTAAAGAGAAGTAGTAGGAAAATCTGCTATAGTTCCTTGATTGTGTCGAAGATCGCGCAATCAGTCTGTTCGAGTGTCGCCCGAAGGACACATGAGAATGTGAAAAGTCGGTATTGCGCAAGTTACAATAAAAGTAATGCAAACGAAGCTTAAAGTATAACGGGCGCCTCCACTCGGTCGTCTCAGGTCGAACAGATGTTTGTCGTCGCCTTGGCTCGGGACGGCAACAAAGATGGCGTCGGCCAAGCTGAGTAGTAGTGGCCGTTTTTAATGGGCGGTATTCGTTGTGTGAGAGAGCCAAGTGAAACTTGAACGTTCTCCGTAGAAGAAGAATTGGTAAAGAGCGCGAAAGACACCGTAGTAGTAAATATGCGAGCGGATTCATGGAGAATATGAGCGAGGGAGTAAATAGCGAGATTTCGCCGCCGTCGACGACGGCCACAACGACGACGACGACGACGACAACAATCACTACGACTACGGCGACCTTGGATAATGTCGAGGAAGACAAGGTCTCATCTTCTGCCACATCTACGACGTCGGACGCGACGTTGACCTCTGTCCCTACGACATCGTCATCGGAAGGTGTAGCAACAGTAGAAACATCGAAGACGACGATCGCCTCACCGCCACCACCGACGTCTACGTATACAGGACGACGTCCGCGATTTGGTACAGGCTTAGCACCGTCGTCTCCTTATGTTTGGATAGACGGCAAGCAGGTCAGGAGTGCCCTGGCATTTCGTAAAAGATGGCCGCCCAGGAGGGTCAGCTTTCCTTCAAACGACACTCACCTCGTCACTGGGTACCTGGAGCCAGCCAATCCCTGGGAACATGGTAAGTACACATCTCAGAACGCTCCACTATGATTTATATATTAAAGATTATATGACATCTCCTGGATGCATTGACTCCAAGAGCCTCGGATGGGACTGGAAATCTCAGTTTTGTCTACATTGGAATTTTCATGGAGCAGCCAACAATTATTCACACAATCATGCACGCTGAAAATCAAGGTCAATCAGGATCTGATGCCATTGATGAAGTTAACAGCAGATTCCCTTGATGGATATGCTGATACATTGTCACAGAATCGATGACTGAGCGATCACTATTATCATTATGTATGTACATCCTTATATCCTTTCTAATCCATTAGCCAATGTCCACTGTGATGATTTAGATTCGCGTTGAAATGCTGTCATTACTCCACATATGTACAATGATTAATCTCCTCTTTCGATTGCTCTGTTGAAGCTCCATTAACCACAAACTATTTTGTGGCAGGGTTCAACCGATGTGCGGTAAGGCGATGACACCAGGTCTGTTTCGTAGATTCAAGATCTAGAGAGCTCTATAGAAGCTCTAATGACTCTAGATACATTGTTATTGCTGTTTATCCTTGGCCTGCCTTTAATTATTATTGTCTCTCTTTCAAGGTGCTTTTTTCTTCACTCTTTCTTTCTGTTTCTGACGTTATACTCAACAATTGTGCAAAATAATTATCTCTATTTTCCTGATTTCTATTAAAATTCCAGCACCTTGAATTTCTTTCCATGTCTCTAGACAAGAAATAATATCTTGAGTATTTAACATTCATTTTACATCATGCCAACAAGATTCGTCTCCATGAGACATATGAAAAGCTCCTATGGTCTTTGGAATTTTTTCTTATTTAACGCGTCAATATCTGTCTTCATAGTAGTGTCAAGATTAGGATCATGCTGCCTCCGACATATATCTTTTGGCTGTCCTCTGCCATTCTGTTCCATTCCTTATCGATCATTAAAGTGCATATATCCTGGGTGTATCCCAACCAAATATTCTTGGGAAGCCAATAGTACACTTAAAAAGGAAAATAAAACTGAAGAGAACCACTTGATAAAATTGTTATTCAAATTCTCTTAATCGTTTCATAAAAATAAAAAAGACTGATCTCTATGCCAGTTATGCAAAATATTAGATGATGATCTTAAAGATTACAGGCGGATATTGCCAAGAGAACGCGACTAAGAATTTAAGAATTGTTTGATTAAACTAGAGCATAAATTGACCGTCTTGCCAGACAACCGGGCAGAAGTACTCGCTGTCATATGTATACTGTCACTCGGCTGTCAGGGTGTTTTTTTTTAGAAGACCACTCTCTCGAAGAATGTCTGAAGATCACGCAATCGTTAATGTATACTAATTTTAAGTTTGACATCGTGTCAAAGTATATAACACCTAGGTACATTTTGCAATCGGTATCCTCGGTCGAGCTTCTATTTTCCTTATTCGTTTTCTCTATTTTATCTCCTCTCATCTTTCTATAACGACACATATTTTAATTGAGGAAACATATACATATAAATTATTTCTAAGATAATTCAGAAACCACCCGTTTGCAGACAATAAATTATCTGAATTTTATGTAAAGGTCAATCTAGAGGCACAAGGTCATTCAGTTTACGAGTTTTCGGGATCTTTACTTAAAAAAAAAAGATCTTACGACAACCTAATCTATGATAAATATCAATTTTGTTCAATATTTTAACGTAGCTGAGGTGTCACACGTCAAAAGGTACAGATCCTGCCTAATAATAGGATGTTTGCGCGAGAGCACTAAGCTCCTAAGGAAGTACTGACTCATGTTAGAAAATTATTAATAGTTCCTCGTTGCGATCTTGCCAAAAGGTTGATTTTTCATGGCAACGTGGACACGCACTTACGCTGAATGTCGCACGCTCATTAATCGAATGTTATATAATACACGCACTGACTTACGTGTGTGTATGTATATATATATATATATATATATATACTTGTATTCAACAGTTTATTGAGAGTAACGCATTCAGCGACTATCATATTTCTCACTATATATTTATTCTGAAGTTTCAGGCTATCAAGTAGTAATATTGGTCCCAAGTGGATCGTTATCCATCAATAACTATTTGGACGCTTTTATCAGTTTTGAAAAACAACCAGAAGATTAGACAATTTTACCCTGGATGATCCGATAGCCATAATCCATACAACGATTGTATTTTGTTATCCAGATCATGTGACTTTTTTAATCCAGATGTACCGTTATATATTTGTTACGTTAATGAGACAGGTGCGTTACATTTGACCTTGCCATAATTTTTTGTCAGTGATTTATATTGTATTTAATTTAATTATTATTATCATTTGCTTTGTCTTTAAGGTGTCGCACAGATGCTCGCCATTTATCCAGTCATTCAGCATTTATCTACTGCAGATCTTGCTCCATTCTCATTATATAATACTGTGGTACATAGAGTTGCATATTATTTTTGCATATATTTAATGTAAAGAGATATTGATACAACATAATATGTGCTTACATAGC
Source organism: Trachelus iudaicus (assembly GCA_030142595.1). Classification (NCBI taxonomy): domain Eukaryota; kingdom Metazoa; phylum Arthropoda; class Insecta; order Hymenoptera; family Cephidae; genus Trachelus; species Trachelus iudaicus. The sequence goes on along the minus strand of JARQTH010000498.1, from coordinate 191,168 downwards.
AGTGCAATGAAATGAGAGAGGAATAAGTGATTATTGCTTATTGCATCAGAGACTGTGGCAATATGTAGTTGACTATCGGGCACAGCTGTGCTGCAGTTTGGTAAACACGTATGACCTCTTCTTATCAGTGATTATAATTTGATTGATTAAGTCTCTGTGGAGATAAGAGTGCACGCTTTTATTCATGAGCGTTGTCGATCCACTAAGTCATTGTTTAATTATAGGATTGGATAGAAATGTACACCTTGAATGAGCTATAAAAAGAAATTAGGGATATTGTGAAAAATGGCTGGTTTTCGTACTTCTTTTGGCCTGTCACAGATGTTAAGTCTGGTAAGTGGGTTTTTGCGACATTGAACACGGAAAGACGATTGATATTGTTCACATTTCGAATCTTTTTATCTAGCTAGTGCCGGGGATAACGTGTATACCAGAAATAAAAATAAACACGTACTGATAACGGATCTGTATACGACTATTAAGTCCATTAACTGGGTGTGTTTGACATTTTTATGGTAAATAAAAATGAATTAACTCTTATTCTATGGATTTCTTTAGGCAGCTGTAGAGTAAAGTTAACAGTGGCGATAACATCTGATAACTCTCTTTCTTTTTATTTAATATAATTTCTCAGGCATTTTAAAAAAAAAACTTAAAATGTGTCATCGACAATCCAATTTACGCAGGATTAGAATCTTAGTGTTATCTGTCGAATAGAATTCACTGTACGATAAATAGATAGATAGAATTCGCTTATTCCATCTTTTATTTTTAAAATAGGTATCCGTCTCGGTGTTTTTTCTTCCCTTTGAGTTCTGAGCATTACACCGACGTATCGTTGTATCCTGAATCTTCCTCTTAAGATAATGTATTTATTATGTTACCTGAGCTGCTGGCACATTCGCGTCTCAGCTGATGCGCGGCCATTGGCCTCCCCTCTTTTACCCGTCCTACCATCCGTCATTAGGTTTCTTTATTTTTCTTCTATTACTTTACTTTCAGTAACTAACTTATGCTGTCATTAACAATTTCGTCACCTTCACTCGTCGACTCTGATTTCGGCCTCGCCTGACCGTCAACTACGTCAGCTCGTCACGTCGCCTTTCTTCACTTTTCAAGCTAAATTCTCCTGGCTTTTTTCATCACTCCCAGACTCTTACTCATTATACTTTGCTATTCGTTTCTTCGTGCCTTTCTGTACTTACTCCTTGTCAGTTTCCGAATCTTTTCATTATTATTTTCTCAGTTCCTCACTTTGATTCCTGACTTCAGACAGGACCGTTTCGACGTCTTCTTTCTTTCTCACGTCTTCAATCAATGTCCTACTGTACAATAAATAATTATGTTCATAAGGTACTCTTTTTTTCAGGATATCGCGAGATTGTTACACAGTACTTTGCTACTTAATTGTAGTTATGAACGTAACCTACAATAATGTGCTACATTATTCTATATATGAATTTGATAAAGTATCACGGAGACGAGTGTGTCTCTTGGCCTGCGCTTTTTACATATGTATTGCCTTTGGAAATACACGAGTTTTATCTGACAGGAGAGTAGTGTTTCAGTCACCCATCCCAATGTCTTTTCAGTGCTAATAAAGAGAGAGAGAAAAGAGAAAATTACGAGAGTGAGAGAAAAAGGGAGAGAGGGGGAGAACGAGATGTTTGTTCTTCAATTAAATAAATGTCTTTGCCATTGATTCCTCATCAAAGTATCCAAATCTCTTTTTCAGCGGAGAACGTGAGTCGCGAGGACTTGATATCATCGTACAAGAAGTCCTGCTTAAGGCACAACACGGATCCTCTAGAAAGCGTTATAAAGCAGTTACAGGTAACGTTACTTTTGGTTCAGAGTGAGAGAGAGACGATTGAATCCTCATCCTTAAGGAAGTCGGTGATTGCTACCATGAAAACCGAACGAATGAGAATGATTTCTAGTGTCATGATGGTGTTGTTAAAAATTGGGAGTATCGATTGACTTTCAGAAATTGGACATCAATCAGGAACGTTGCCATGAGTTGAGTCTGAATGGAGAAACATTGGAGCAGAACCACTGCGAGCCACTGGAGGAAATTCTGAAAAGAGTTCAGTTCAACAAGATCGACCTCGAGGGCACGTCCCTGGACGATGAGGTATTTTATTAATTGGCATTGATCCAGTTTATGGGAATTCCAATGATAGCCATTTATTAAATTTAATTCTTTATTGACAGAGCTCGGTAGCACTTTTCGATATGCTGGAATATTATGAGTCTGCTACGCATCTCAACATATCCTGCAATAAAAACATTGGTGTACGTGGTTGGCAGGCTTGTTCGCGTATGATTAAAAAGGTATGAATATCTAGAGTTAAGAAAGAACAATCATTGTAGCACTTTGACTGATAACCATTTTGATTCTTCTTTAGACTCAGTGCTTGGAACAGCTTGAGGCTAAGAATGTCACTCTGAACGAGCAGCACATGCCTATACTCAGCCGTGCATTAAGACTAGGATCACATCTGCATATTCTAAAGCTGGAAAATTGTGGACTGGCTGGGAAAACAATTGGCATGCTAGGTATTTGCGCTGGGTTTTTTCTTTTATAATTTATTCTTTTAATAAGATAGCAGATCTCTAATGTACTCTGAACGTGGATATACGTCTACTGCATTCTGAGACTCTTGACACGTAGCATATCTTAAAGACGAACTGATTAACCGTTTTATAGTTTCCTTGATGCGCGGATCCTTTGCTCCTCTTGCGCCAGCAAGGCGACCGGGAACGTTACGTAAGGTGCAGTACACGAGATGCATAGAGAAAATTTTCTCCTAACTAACGCCACTTACATAACTTGACACTTAGTCGCGTTATTGCACCATCGTTAAACCATTTAATGTATTTTCAAGTGCTGTCCTATTATTATTCGAGACTGAACCGAATTGCCTTTATGTTTTAAAAATCATTTCATGAAAATATGTTATTTCGCAAACTACGCTTCGTGAGCTTATGCAACTTTACATTTTTATCAGCTGGTGCTCTCAAGTTCAACACCGGCCTTAAGGAACTTTATCTGGCTGATAATGATCTCGGGCATCAGGATGCCATGCAGTTGGGCACACTTTTACGAACAAACAATCATTTACAATTACTGGATGTTAGGTGAGTTCAATAACACGTGATGAAAATTTTGACAACTAATGAAATTATTAACATGTATTATTTTTTTCATTTTCAGTAATAATAATATACAAGACGTAGGCATGGGGCATATTACGGATGGCTTGATTGAACAGCTGAATGATGACAAGGATGGCAAAGGACTAGGTATTCTTGTACTCTGGAATAATCATTTAACTAAGAATTCCTCTCAACATTTCTCTAGGGTTATAGTGAGTATTTTATTTATCTTGAGAACTCTTAATTAAGGTTCTAACAAATCTTTTCTGCGATAGGCAAGATCCAAGACGCTGGAGACTCTCAATATCGGTCAGAACATTCTTACGAATGAGATGCTCTTTATAATAAAGGATTCCCTGCAACAGAATCGCACGTTATTTCAATTAGGCATGCAATCGACTCACCTAACTTGCGAGGGTGCCATTGCCCTGGCCGAGATAATCGAGGAGAACCGTGTCTTACAGGTTCGCCTATGATCTAAATAATTTTAGGACATAACCATCATGTTTGTATATATGTCACCGGTGATATCCTTTTATTTCAGAGGATAGACTTGCGTGATAACGTCATTCAAAGTACTGGGCTTAAAGCACTTTCAGCAGTTATGAAGATAAATCGCAATGTAACACAGTTAGACCTGGACGACAAACCTCGCGTAAAAATTGTAAGTTTGACCGATATAGTATCTTATCATAATGAAACTTATTTATGGACGTTATCGATAATTTTGTGTAAATTTCAGGACATGATGCTACATCAATACAGGGACATGGTAGCCGAAATCAGGAGTTTCTGCACCAGGAACGAGGAGCCATGCTCAACGGATAACAGCACCGAGGACTCCGACAGTCCACAGCATCGCAGCAGACTCTCCAGCGTGAACTCCCGTAAGATCTCGCTGACGTGTCAGACGTTGCCCCGATCTCCTCCGCCCATTCCGCCGATTCTGACAGAGGGAACGGGACGTTCGTTACTTGAACCGAAGCGAACCAGTGGAGGTCGTCTTCGCTCCCCAGCTCCGAGTCCTGTCCCATCCCCAGTGGCCAGTCCTACACCCAGTCCTTCAAGGAGTCGCTTCGTAGTATCCAGGGTACCAGAAGCTTCATTGAGTTCAACTAACTCGTCAGCATCCTCATCGCCGATTACACCACCCTCGTTAGGATCATCCCCGACACGTTTCTTCCCCGCTGGATCATCCAGGTTCCGTGTCACTGTGGTAGAATTGGCTGATCCTGTCGCTAAGCCGAAATCCGTCGTCGCCTCGACTAATGCTAACGTCACCGTGGGATTCAAGTACAAAGTGGACGATCCTGAACACCAAGAAGGTGATGATGATGTGTTCAAGGCCGAGGAGGATGTGTCCAAGACGCTACCGGTGGAAAAAGTCGTTCCGGATAGTACCAGTGAAGTGACTGTTAGGATTAGGAAGACTGGGGATAATCGTTGCGTAGTGAAGGATATTATAAATAATGAGACTGAAAAAAAGAACGAGAGTTCAAAGGTTAATCCGATTAAGCCTGAATGTTTACCGGAAAAGCAGGAACCTCGTGATAGCGATACTATTTGTCAGTCTCGTACAGGGAACCAAAGTGAGAATCCTTCCGGCGACGTTAAGAACCCGGATGGCATCTTCAATGAGGCAAACTCCACGTCCAGAAAATCATCCCTTCAAAAGCACACTTCGAGTCTAGAGAAACTCCTTGGTTTGTTCCAGCATCCAGGAAGTCTCTTTTGCAACACAGGAGTCGATAAAGTAGATATGAAGAATACTCTTCAGGGCGGTGTAAACAGCATGGTGGCACTTGGTGATAAATTTCAGCAGTATCTTCGCGATGGTCGTGGTACTTCCGGCGGTAGGGAATCATCGCCACAGCCCCCGCTTCAAAGATCATGCTCAGATGCCAGTCAGCAACCTATTAAACAGGACCCAGTGAAGTCGATGAGCGTGCCACAGCTGTCTAATATCCAAGCCCTAACTAATGTGTTCGCCTCATGTAAATTGGAACCGGACGGGAAGCTTCTTCAAGACGAGAAGGACTCTAATTGCAATGGGAATCTAATCTGCACCAGCCGTTCCAGTACGGATCAGAGTCCTCTCAGGAGGTTATCCGTCCTGGTTGATAGTCAGCACAACGAAAACACGACCACCACCTGCCAAAGGCGGGAGGAGGAGACAACAATCAGTAGGTTTAGTGATCATCATCAACATGCGTTACCTGAAAATGTGCAATCAAAAGAAACCGCCAGGTTGGCGAGTGGCGACGAGTCGACCGTACCGACGGAAATAACAGACTCCGATATTGTAAATAATAGTGTTACACTCACGGATAGCAAACCAGCAAGCCTGTGCAGCGTGCCCAAGCTAATGGATATTCCTGAGTATTCAGTACTAGAGATAAGCGACGAGCAGAACGTGACCGAAGAGGTCATAGGTGAACCGGAAGTTATATGTGATAGCAGCCAGGCGGACAGTATTAATACACCTAGTGATAGGCATTCTTCTTCATCTTGTACAATACCGCGTGATATACGGAACCTAGATAGTGTTGTAGATACATTAAAGAAGTGCGAAGTCACGGAGACCGTTTCTGATCTTCACAAGGGTGTTGATCTGGTCGAAACTGAATGCTCCGTGGCTCAAGTGCTAAATGATAGTTTTAAAGACGACGCCCTTAAGGCCGAGGAGAAGGCTCAGGAGTCAGGATTTAATGTCCTCGAGGATGATTTTCAAACGAATATTCAATCCTCTACAAAGCTTGTCGATAAGGTAGAGGACATGGTCAAACCTGTAGTCTTTGAAAGGTCCGACACAGATGATCTTATATTCAATATGACGGATATCTCTGCGGAGACGACCTTTCTGGAAGATGATCTCTCATTCCCGGATGGCAATCTTGGCGGAGTTCCTGAGGATAAGAAATCATCATCTGGTAATCTCTACATCGAGAAGTCTAAGGATGTTCATAGAAACAGTCATGACTCCGGAATTGAGGAGACGAATGCTTCAATATCCGAAGACGTACCTGTACCTGAGAGTCCAGCACAACCTAGGGAAAGCTTCCAGGAGAGTGTGGACTCAGGAATTGATTCCGAGTGTTCCTCAGTCGGTACCAGGATAGACTCTAACGCAGATTCACCAAAAGATCAGATGCTTGAACAAGGAGCTGATAAATCTTTATCCCAGGGTTCAGAACAGCCTCCAGCCCAGAGTCTGAATCCTATAGAAGAGTCTAATGTCACCCTGGATCGCAAGACTTTAATTAAAACCGAGAGTCACACTCGGGTAGAGATAGTGAAAACCATGGTGGTAACTAGTGTATGCACTATAGCCGAGAATAAGGTGTCCGACGTGGAAGTCGATTCAGAGGAACAGCTCAGTACAAAGGTCAGGGACAGCGAGAAGTCCACTTGTACCAAGAGGTGAGTAATTCGCCTCAGTAAGGAAAACAAAATGAAAACATAAAATCTAATTTCGCACTTAAAAATTTTTCTATACGCCTACTCCGCCATCTTATTTTTTTGTCATTTATCTCTTGAAAATTTAAAGCGTCTTAATATCTGCGTTTTAAGAGCTTGCATGAATATAATTTACACACTGAACTGTCGGGAATGGCCTCGCTAGCGAGCATGTACATACAGTCTGTGAATATTTCTCGCACGCTAAAGAGAGGCTTTCTCACTGTAAAATAAATATACATATTAAAATGAAAAATAGATAGCAAAAAATAATAATCGATCAAATGATTGCGGCTTTATATGCCTAATCCATTTAATAATAGCCATCGCTTAGCGCTTCTTCTTAATGATAACTTCTTGTCAGGAAGATAAGAGAAAAATCCATCATTCTTATTTCTTCTACCCACAAAGCGGTTGCTATGTAATTTTGAGAAAAAAAAAGAATAGAAAAAATATTTTTATGTACATGGATTAACACAAGCAAGATATAGATACTTGTTCCAATAGACACTATATCTATTGGATCCCTGACGGTTTTTTATTTATATAAAGCGCACGATTAACATTATTTTAAATCTTTGATACCTGGAGACATTTTATTATTCTTTATCTTTTTCTTTCTTTCTGTATACGGTTGTTATATAATAAATATGCCTTTGAGCGCCTCATCTTTATATTTGCGTTTCTCTCTCTTTCTCTCTTTATTAATTATGCTTTGCTATGCTTCATCCATATCTTCATCAGATACTGCGCGAACGTCAAACTATATTTGAATGTCGCTGTATATCCTTTGCAAAATAACATAACTCTCTACGTTACTATTTGTCATTCATTAGCTCTCTTTTACTTATTCTCTTTCACGCTTACAACTTGCAACTAATGCCAAAATAATATCTCTGCCTTCCATTAAAACAATATTTTATTATATCTAGTAATTTTATACTAGCTGTATATAAGTATCCAAATTTCAAGTAGTGAATATTTGTGTAGTAGTAGTAGCAATAGTATCAGTAGTAGTAGCAATTATATAAAATTACAAAATATTGAGATTAACAAGAAAGCTGAAGGATTACGGATCTGTGAAATTTCGCAGTCCCGAATGATGTCAACGGGGAAGCAGACGAGGATGAAGAGGACGAAGAAGAAGAAGAAGAGGAGGAGGAGGAGGAGGATATGGACGTCCACATGAACCTGGACGATCTCGAGGATCTTGATCTGGAGGATATGAAGAGGCAGTTAGAACCGATGTATCGTCGCTACATGAAATGGCGAATTTGAGGATGGATATATTTTCCAGAAGAAAGATAAATATGGTTCACACTATACACAACTATTTAAGCATAAATCATGCCCACTGTTTAAACATCCGATTAGAAAGTTGATGGATAATTCACAAAAGCATTACGTTGTCAGCCTTCCCGTTGTAAATAGAATAATCTAGAATTAATGGGTATAAGTAATTACACATCTTTGTCACAGAACACATAATAATTCAAATGGATAATTTTGGATTCGTATAATGTACTCTGAGGTCCTCATACGTTTTTCATTATATTTTCTTCTTTTTCTTTATCCTCTTAATCTTTATCAGTGACGACCCCATTCGCGGTCATGAATTTTTAATACAATCTTTTCCATCGAAAAATCATACATATTAATTTATTTTGGACCATGAATTGCCGAAATTATATAATATCTATATATACATATATATATATGTGTGTGTATACACATCTATCGCATAATAACTCAGTACCTACAGTCTCACCTGTTAAGCGGGAATAAACGGAGGCAATATACTTTTGAAAAAAAAAAAAATGTCAAATTCGTCTCTCGTTTTTCAGTGGGACATTTTTTCTCTGCCCTCGTCTCAACGAAACTACTGGGATCAATTATGTTAACTGGTTTCCGCATTCTGTACCGCATTGCGTATTTAGATTTTTTTTCACGTCGGTACCCGAGCACGCGAGTTGCTCCCAGCGTCTGCGGAATACGATACACACATGTTGGGGTGCATTCTGAAATTTACTGCGTGCATGGTTATATCACACTCTTTGTACGTAGGTAAGCAAGGACATAACGATAATTGTAGCGCTGTCAGTGAATTTCGAAATGTAGTCATAATTTAAGAGAAAAATAAAAACGAAAACAAAACCGTGTTTAGGGATTGTATATGCGACCGTAATTAAAGCGAGGTGACACAAAACATTTGCAGGGTCGTTATTTGTGTATCGTTTGTTACGCTTAAAGAAATTAGTAGTCCGTGCATATGATAGGAATAATGTTCTGACGTAATCGTCACGATAATAACAATTTTAAGTATAAATTAGTAGCTAATATACGCGTCGCGAATACCGTGTCTTTGAATAACAGAGAGTAACAAATTCAGAAACATATATATATATTAGGTCATCAAGTATGAAACGTCCGATTCCGAACTAAAAGTACTTGAGGTGGTCGGACATTTCATACTTAATGACCTAATATATATATATATATATATATATATACATACAGGGTGTCCCATTTGAAACAGGACGGTTGGATATCTGTTTAAGGAAGAGCGAGACAGCAAAATATGGGATACATATATACAGGAACATAAATTCTATTTGCACTGACTTTCCCCCTTTGTACCCTCCAACATTCGTCTAACACATTTTGCTGTCTCGCTCATCCTTAACCAGATATTCAACCGCCTTGTTTCAAATGGGACACCCTGTATATATATATATATATATATATATATATATATATATATATCTTATACCGAGTTTCCAAAATGAATATAAAATTTGATGTAACGATTTCCAATACGTTGTCAGTTTCAATAGAATCTTTCAAGTCTTGTTTGTCTATCTGTTATTCGTTTCTACCGAAGCGGAAGGCACGGGAAGCATAATATTTTTTACATCCGGTACACTCGAAACGTTCTACGACGTCTCTTTAAATTGGAGGGATACTTGTTGCTGGATATACTTATCCAATTTATAAGATAAACGTATGTATGGATATAATAAGAGCGATAGCTTAAACGATGTATTAAGATAACTTTAAAGTAATTTTGCTGTGTACTTTGGCGCTATGTGCACTCAGTGTCATTAATGCTTGGGACCTCTAAACCTATTTTTGTCTCTGTCCTACTCGTGTAATTTAAATGGACAAACCCAATCGATAAGTCCAGACATTAATGACGCTGAGTGTACAAAGAAAAAGGAGAGCATGAAAAAGAAATTGTCTAGCGGTCAGATTTTCTTTTACAAGCGCTCGCAGCGCCGTCGCGTCTGCATCGTGAACTTAAATCGGATGGGCGCGTCACGTACAAACAGAATGAAACATGTTGATGTATCGAACAAGCGAATGAATATGGGAATCGTCTGGTGTCATTTTAAAGGTACAGTTTATTGGATTAATTGTAATTGCTACTGAGAGTTAATTTAACAAAAGAGAACATCCGGATGTACCTTTGAAGAGAGATTTGACGTTTCCTGTCATTGCATTAACCATCCGGCTATCGACAACTAGCTCGATACTCGTGTTAGTACAAAGAGGGCATAGAATGATAATAAATAATTATGAATTAAAAAAAAATGAAGAAATTAAAATTGTACTAAACAATGAGGTTCATAGTAGAAACTCAGTATCTGTCTGGTTCCACCTTATGGTAGCGCCTAGCGCCAGATGTGTTGTTATTATTATTAACATTATATAATAACATAATGTGTGTGGATAACGTGCGTATTTGCTTTTGAGGGTGAATTACATATGGAGAAAATAAAAAAATGTATATATACACAAAGAGTCGATAGGAAGATAAGCGAATGGGAAAACTATGTAATTAATAACAATGAGCGAGCAAAACATTGCAAATGTTTAAACCTCGTGGTTCTAGTATATCTATATGTATATGTAGATATATATACTATATATATATATATATATACTGTATAGAACATATTTAATTGACGATTTGGTCAGGTAGATTCTTTGTGTAAGGTTTTCATTTGACGCACGGCTGATTTTTTCCTAATTTCCTATATATATGAATGTGTGTATGTGTGTGTATATATATATATATATTTTTTGGACCACTTCTATTATTTTGTTCAAATTTAATTCGTCGATCAATCAATTACGTGATGCTAACTTTTAGTACGGTGACGGGCTGGCTACCGTTACGGCGTCGCGGTGCAAAACTTTTTATGCAAATAATAACGAGGATGAGAGATATAAAGAAAAAAAGAAAGACGGAAATTATTGAAAGATATAAAATAAAAAATATATATATATAATGAAAGCCCATCAAGGACCATCGAGGGAATTATATGTATAGTGTATAGGTATATGCGAGCGTGACATTTATTGCAATTGGGATTTGCGTTGTTGGACGAAAACCAAAAAAAAAAGAGGAAAAAGACAGGTTTCGATTATTTCGAAATTTTCTATGAATCGGTATATACTTAAAAAATTTTCATTGATAACCAGAATATATGCGACTGAGCTGTAATTTTATTGCAAATGTCCAATTGGCACGTCAGACTGAATCCGCGATTTTTCTAATTAATAATCAAATTTTTCTATAACTATTTCGACGTGTGCGTTTACCCATTATGTTTATTAATTGGGTCTTTTAAAAGAGAGAGAAAGAGAGAGACACGAACCGTTCCGTGTTCACTCACGGCAATAATCGAAATTTACTGCCTTGTTTTTCTCACATATTCGATGCTGTAATACCTAAACCAATTTTTAAAAAAGATGGCGTCACTTTCTTATACTTTTTACAATGGTGTGATTCGTGAGTTACTAAACAGAATTTTTTGGCAATTAGTTAATAATTTACGAGAAAAAGAGGGAGAGGGTGTGTCTGAACTTGTAAGAGTGATTAAGAAAGAGAGACGGAGAGAAGGAGAGTACCTCAAGACCATTTTGGGTCCTTATTATTATTACTACTACTACTATTACTACTACTAATACTACTCTACTACTACTTCTACTACTACTACTACTACTACTACTACTACTACTCTATTATTACTATTGGCTCGGATTACATATCCGATAACTTAATTCTCATTGTTGTAAACTCGTACAATAGTGCACCTTATGCGTACGTGTGTCCTACGAATGAAAGACACTTGTGAATTAGCCTTTTAGCAACCATGGCGCCATCTGAGAGACGTTCACCTAGTGAAACATAGGGATCTTTTTGGTAGTTTAAAGGTTAAGCGGAGCGCAGCGTAATGATAGTGAATTATTATGCGTATAAATCATACAAAAATTAGTAACAGCACGGTGACAGAGTGATGGGGGGGGGGGGTGTGGAGGGGTGGGAAGGGACAATTGGGATTAAACGAATCAAACGTGACGCATTTTGAATTAATGCACGCTAGCGCCCACTTGGCCATTCCTCCTCTCCTCTGTATATATTATTTTTTCAGTATTTTGTTGATAATGCTTAAGAGAGTTTATATAGATGTTATTAACGTATTTCAGAGTGATTTATTTGTACATAAAATATTTGTGGGGAACGTACGAAACTACGTGGCGAGGTGAGGGGGATAACGTATATTTGAGTGAGGAGGAACCGGATGGGCACTGACGAAATCCTGTTTATTTAAAATAATATAATATTAAAAATTTAATTCATACGGAATGACTTCGAAGGAGACAACGTTTGATTTTGATTGGTATTATATATATATATATTTTTTCCGTCTTCTTAACTCTTCGTGATATGTTTTATCTTTATTCTGCCAAAATTTTTCCTTAATTCTCGAATCCCGCGTCATGTACTTACCGATAACTGTGTATATGTATATTTTTTTCTTTTGACAGCATTCTTAAGAGGTTTTCTACTATTATTATCATTACTATTGCTACCACTATTATCATTTATGATTATTATTAATTATCCTTAATATCATTATTAACATCGACAGGCCCAATTAATGCCAGCACTCTTTTCAATCTTATTGTCGCTATCGAGATATACTTAAATACGGAAATAGAAGAAGTAATATAATAATTGAAATTGACTTACGTTTTACCTACGTCGTGGTGTCGTTATTTTTTGTATTTCGTGGTTTTTTCTTTTGATATCGTTCGTCTTGTCGATAAATGAAAAAAAAAATGTAGTACAATTAATCGCGGGACAAAGCGAGAAGAAGATAACGAAAAAGCGAACGAATAATTATTATTTAATAGTCTCTTATGAGACTTCATTTTCTTAATTTTCAAAATATACAATACCTACCTTCCTGAGCTTTTGAACTGTTTTACTCCTGACAATTCAGTCGAGACTTTAGAACGCGGCGAGACTCACGTTTAGATGTCGCCATTTTTAATGATCGACAAGGCCCATAATATATATGGGCTTTAAATATTATATATAAGCGATTCGCCCGTGGCACGCGTTAAATGTCTATTGGACATGATGAGACTATATGTATATTTAATGAATGATTAATAAAATGAAAAAAAAAGAAATACAATATACTCGTACACGTAGCCAGTATATATATGTATATATATATATATATAAATACGTACAAAATGTTTATATACTGTCCACGTATTATGCGTATATGCTGTTACAGTGTTCTAATCCAAAAATCATACCAATTTACGAAAAATATATATATATATTATAGATTTAATAGGAGAACTGGTATATATATGTATACATACGCGTTTACGTGAACCCTTTGTAAGAATAAAAAAAATACGAGGAGGCTGATGAATGGGATTATAAACGAAAAGAGAACGAATAAGAAATGAGTATCGCGGAAGTTTAATTTATTATTCATAACGATAATCACTGATTAACGAATTAATTCGAATACGACAAGATGGCCGCCGACTTATCGGGGAGACGCGCGTCTTTTGCACCGCTCGTAAATTAAAAGAAGTAACTAATTAATGATCGTACTATTATTAATCCAGTAGGTACACTTTTCTACAGTGTACCGAAATTTTGTTTATGTATGTATAGCAATTTATATTTCCTACATAAAGAGAACGGATATACCATTTTTGATTTTCTTATTTTCAAACCTTTTCCGTACAGTCACTCGTTTGATCCTCTCAGATAGAAGATCCAGTTAATGTGGGACAATGCAGGATCTGTGCAGGACACCAGAAGTTTTCCAGTGACTGGATACTCGTCTATGGAATCGTCTTGAGTGGTTGGTGAGTTTTTATAATATACTGTTATGTTTGTAGTCTGAAATATTTAGTCGAATGCATAATTCTAGAAAGTGAGGTTAAACAATGTTCAGTAAGATTCTTGGGAGGGCTTTGAAACGCTTACTTTCTTCGAGCGTACTGTCTCTTCGGATGTTTTCGTGGTGAAATCAGGCACGTCCGGGATAAATTCAAAGGTTTTAGTATCTTTAAATATATTCTTGAACGAGATATTTACTGGAATTCCTCGTTTTAGCGTAAAAGGTCCCTGTGGCTTTGGAAGTTGACAGGTTCCCACGATTGGATATCTAGGATGTTAAGTAGTAGAATGCTTTTGGCAGTTTTTATTTATTAGGATTATTATAAACATACGTATAATTTCCAGCTATTTCGGAAGCTGCTGTCAAATTTGCTGAAACGCTTTCCAAATCGCTTGGCTCATATGTCACATCTAAGTATCCCTCTTTGAGTCCTGGTATTGTTATTGTTTTATCACAAGCGAAAGAATTATTATCCACCTGAAAATAATTATTAAATAATCATAACCAAATAATAAAATGATGGCTCGAGATTTACCTTGATCGCAAAATCAGCTGTTCTTTTACTGTGATTTTTTATGGGAATCGTAAAAGTCGTTGAGTTTCCCAAATTGGCGGAAATATGAATTAATTTTTCAGGCAGCGGTGGTGTCGCCTTTAACTTTAATTCGTATGGAAATATTCCTAGTTCCATAGAATTTACATCCAATCTTGTAACAGTGTCTGTTACCAGCATTGGATAGAATTCAATATCAATATTTTCCTAGATAATCAATATTTGATTTTTATCAAAAAGCATTAATACAATTTACTTTTTTTTTTTTTGAAAACTTACGCTGGATTGGGCTTGTACAATTTTTGGAATACCGTGAATTGTTATATCCAACCGAGAACAAGTTGCTGTATACGTTGTTGGGTCCTTTAAAGGATTATCTAATTGCAAACTATGACATTTTTTCGTGCGCACTGCGGTACTCATTTTTATTGATTCCAAAATTTCTGGTTTCGTTACTTTATATAGAAGTTCATAGAATTGGTACTCTCCCTCAATGTTTGTGAAAGTTACCTACAACAAATGTCGTTGAAGTTCAAGAAAAATTAAATAATTTTGTACACAAACCCGAAAATGAAAGTTCGCTTCTTTGTAACAATGAAAAACAGCTCTGTAGTCACGTTGTCCATTGGCAGGTACATCCAATTTCGTATTTCCGGCAAAACTGTAAACAGGATCTGCCTGTTCGAAAGAGATTAGTTTTAATTCAAATCTGTGTTATCTTATTCTCTCTTTTTCTTATGCAAACCTTGAGATCGCCTATTGACTCATATTTACAGTCATAAGATTCTTGTCTGTTTAACCAATTGTAAACCGGAAGGAGTTCGACAAACTTCGTTTTGGCCGGAAATTGCCGAGTAAACCTTGCTAATACTCTTGGCGGAAGTGTACTGCCTAAGAGTTCATAAACCAATGGCAGTTTTCCTTCTGGTAATTCAAAAATTATCGTAGCCTACAAAGAATTGAATTCGAAAAAAAGGTAAACAAGAATTAAAAATTAAATTAGAAATTAAGTTCAACCCGTAAAAAATAATATTAACTTTATGTGGGTTATCTTCTCTGGCACTGATTAAAGGTTCGTAGGTGATGATGCAGGCTGTGGTTTTTTTAGCCGGAACTGCAAAGTCTTCAGCAGTAAAATAACTGCCGGTAAGAGTCGGTCTGATGATCCAATTTTCATTCGTATCGTTTGCTATGCTCAAAAATTTCTTTTGGCTCTCGCGCACCTCTACAGAAAATCTTAGAGTATCAAGAGGTTCAGGAATTTTGCAGGAGCTGCCAGACATTCTTAGATTCAGTCGGCCATATTTTTCGATATCAATGGTAGCCTTGAACACATCAATAATTAAGATTAATTATAAATTCATTTACAGCGACATCAGGATTTACCTCTGATTCAAGATTATTAGCCAGTAATGTCGGATGAAAAGTAGATGTAAAAATGACATCCATTCCAGGAGAACAGTATCCGGTAATAGGCGAAATGTCAAAGTGTGGTTTCAACTTATTTATATTCCATTTGAATCTATAAATGACAGATTAATATTGATATAAATATCTGGTCTCATGTTAATAAATTATTTATTTCATTTACTTTGATCCCAGATCCCCTGTATTGTACAACATTACTCTGATTTCGGATTTACTTCCTCGAACTATTGTTCCAAATGATACATACATCCGGTCCAGCTGAAATTCTGCTCCCATGCAACTTCCTTGTATGATGAACAAAGGTATAATAGTGGAATCTATTTTTACACCTATTTTATCTTTGAAGGGTTTCATCCTTTCGGTTGGAGAGAATTTCAGGATCACTTCCGTTTGTCTGTTAGGTTCTAATATGACTGCTGAAGAAGGCTCTATTTTCAAAATTTCTGGTAGCGACCATGTTGGTTCTTTAACATCTTTTAGTGGTTCTATACGCTCTTGTGGTCTTATTTGCAATTTTTGATCTGTTGAACAAGATCCATCTGGATACTGTTTCTCATAATTAAATAATTTTCCAATGAGATCAAATGTCATATGTACAGGTGCCCGACCTTTGTTCACAACCGGAATTTTTTTAATAACACTTTTACCAATTTGCAAATTTCCCAATGTTATGAATTTGTCCCTTGGATTTATCAGTGATATCTAAATGAATTTTTTCAATGTTATAAATTTATTGGTTTCAATGTTATTATATGTCTCCATTTTCCACACCTTGTATAGAATCCCTTCGCCAGTAATAACGACTTCCTTCTTGATAATGGAATTAATTTCGAAAGTCAAAACTTCGAGATAACGAGTCTCTTCCAGTGGTTGAAAAAATATTGTTATGTTAACTGTTGATTTTGGTGGGACTGCACGATCCAGCTCATCAATTTTTGCAAACATGTGAGGAAGATCTTTGAATTTGCACTCCACCCTAAAGAAAATGCAGGCAGGTCAAATAAAAAATTTTTTTTTATTGACTTAATTGATCGGGATCATTAATCGTTAATATCAATGCTTACACGCAGGAAGTTTCTTCGAAATTTGTGAATTTTAATTCGCAGTTATAGAAATTTGGATTTTGTGATAGAACGTAACACGGTCCGAAATCATATTTATTAAAATTAAATTCGTAGGATGACAGCTTTGCAGATCCTGTAAGGATCAACTTGTAAGAAGGACCTCTGTTCACCTGTAAATTTAGCTGAATATATAAAAATTCAAGGAAACAGATTCAGGGAAATTAAAGGAAGTTACATTTAAAGTAATACTATGTTCAATCTTAGATTTTTTTGTTGGAGTTATTGTCAATGTACAAGATGACTTCGATTGGCTGGTGACACAACCTTGCTTATGACTAATTGTAATCTTGTAGGTATCTTTTTGTAAAATCTCAGGATCTTTACCAAGATCCCAGCAATAATAAAATGTCATATTTCCATGGTTAGTGATCTCGATTTTGAAAACTATTGGTATTTTTAATATAACCTGCTGGGGACATTTTTTTTTAATGATCGTAACATTGGTTCCAAGAATAAACTTTACTTTGCCAAAGTCGACACAGTTCTCTTGATCAGGATTAATTTCTTGAACTTTTCCACTCTGATTCACACAGGAAACTATTGGTTTAATATTATAGGCCGTCGCTGTAATAAGAATTGTCAAAGGATCCTTCATCTTTTTAATCTTACACTGAACTGTAAAATCTGAACATCCTGAGACTCTTGGAAGGAATTCAACACTGAAAAATTATTTGTATATATTAAGGATTAATGATGAATTACGTGTATTATCAGTTTTACACTAGATTTTTCTCGCTGTTTGCTTGCAGGACACCAGACATTGGTTGCACTGTTAAATTCTGTAGTCGTCCTGCTGAATAAAGTGAATCTGACAGGATGCGAAAGGATAAAGGAAAGGATTCTTTGTTCACTATTGTTATCCTGTCTACGACTTTCATTCCTGTTAAATTGATGAGTACAGAAAATTACGGACAATCTTCATTCTTCATATTCTTCTTTGTAATTATCAAGGACTATTTACCAACTATAGTTGGCTTCATTCTGAGATGCAATGGCAGTTTGTGTACCGATGGTTCAGTGACCGTTGCTACTAGCAAGAATAATGTTTCTAGATTATATTTTTGAATTGTAAAGCACCAAAAGGATTCAAATACTCCAACATCTTCTGCTAAAAAAGTAAATGCCAGACTCGTTCTCTTTCCTCTTTGCGCAAGACCTTCTGGTACTTGACAATGAAAATACGGAACTTCTTCAGAATTCCTAAACGTTATGTCTCTCCAGGAAAATTGATAGTCTTCCGATGTAGGATTGATCATATCAAATTTTCTAAAAGGGATCAAAAAGTTAATTGATTATCGCTGGATATTTTCAGGATATTTACTTCGTATGAGTCTCTCCAATTCCAATTATTTGGAATTCTATAACTCGCATGTCCTGGAATACAGGAATTATCTCTTCAAGGATTATCGGTCCTTTTCCATCTGGATTTCTTCTACCACTTGTTAGATAATCGCTCTCAGGCACCTCGAAATGACAATATGGCAACAGGCTTCGGCCGAGTATTGAAATATCCAAAGGATTTAATTTTGGATCCAAGTTTTCAATCCTGCAAGAAAAATATTATTGTGTACTAATTACAGTTTTTATTTTAGGTCATTTACAATCACTCTCTGGACATGTACTTGCAACTTAGATAGGCTTTGTAATCGAAAACATCCAATGGTGAAAACTTCAGGGTGAATTCTTGCGATTGTTCTGCTCGCAAGATTCCACTTTTTGGATTTATTTCAAATGGATTAGCATCACTCTCCAACCAACTATCTGTACTTCGATCTGTCAGTGCTGCAGTACTACTAAAAAGGTCAGAGGCCTCATAGGATGGACTATTTGGTTGAACGTCAATGAGTTTTTCTATAAATCCAGGATTCGATGAGAGAATAAATAAAAAATATTCGTTTTACTCAGCATTTCTAACCATGAGAAGGTAATGGCCCACAAAGGGCATGGCCCTTTTTATCCTGTTTGTAAGGAGAGTTCCTTAAAGATTTATAATTTAGCTTGAAATTTGAATCCTTGTAAGATTTATCTTTTGCTATCAGTTCTGTTACAGTGCTTCCTATTCGAATGGGATATTGTTCATCCATTGTTATTCTCCAAGTATATTCTGCATCAACAATGCCGGGATTCGTGAGGACGAATTTATGTTCCCTTGTCTACGTGAAAAAGCGTATTAGAAATTTATCACAGTTCAAGTTCAGGATATTGTATCTTACTTGAAATATCATGGTATCTTTAAAATAAATGTCTGACATGTCGCAGGAATATGCAGAGTATCCTGCAATTGCATTTAACAGAATTTGAATGATTCTGTAGGTTCCTGGAACAATTTCATGAATCGGTTCATCCGTGGATCGAATGATTTTTTTCGAAATAATTGATTGATCGTCAACAAATTCAGTATCTTGAATCCATTGGACACTAGTTTGCCTGTCATCCCAGGAAACGTCATCCTGGGATTCTGTTAAGTGGATTTCATATATAACACACTCCAGACTTATCTGTGAAAGGATCAGATTCATAGTAGGTAATTATTTAATTCACCAGAATATTTAGGATACCTGCTTCAGAGTAATTGGTTCACTAGCAAGAAATGTTGCTAATATGCCCTTGCTACTGTTTCTTATCACATGTCCTGTCGTAGGCGTAAAAACCAAATTCGAATGTGCTGACCATTCAAACCGAAAAGTTTGATCCTTTGATCTATTCGATATTCTGAAATTACATCTGTACATCTTATTCAAGTGACAGGCTCCATAATCCAATTTATAAGTCAGAGCAATATTTGCTTGTCCAGGAAGAACTGCAGATTCTTAGAAATAAAGAAAATATTTTAATTCCTACAGTCTTTCGAAGGACATTAATTTTGAAATAAAAAAGCTTACGAATCGATGGCGAAATTATTTTATGTGCCTTTGTGGAAGCTCCTTTATTTGATTTTTGGGAATATTCAAAAGAATTTATCTTTGTGGGCAGGATTTCATACGTATCAGATAATTCAAGTCCTTCCAAAACAATAATTTCCATGTATCCTTCACCGCGTAGATCCACTAATATATTCTCATATGGATTGTCAATGATAAAAAGTTTTATTTGGCCCTCAAACTTTCCAACATCCTTTGGGGAAAATGCTACATTGATCCTTGCTGATTGATCAGGTATCAAACGACAAATCGTACAGTGATCATTGGATCCTGAAATTGATGTTAATATAGTGCAAGGAAATTCTAACTGAACATTGTGTTAATAATTGATTTATTTTGTACCATCAGGAAAATCCCAGAGCTTTTTCGACTGTGCAGTAAATTGAGGATATTCTATTGTGTATAAGGATTCAGGATCTTCGTGCACTTCAATAATAATCCTGGCCTCTACGGAACCGACGTTTTTAAACTCCAATGGTTTAAATCCTGACTCACGCATGAGAATCCTGCCAAAGTTAATAATAGCAGTTTCTCTGTTGGAATGTGGCACAGGATGCAGAAGGATGACTTCCGGCACACATCCTTCCCCTGACAGATTTATCGTGAGTCCAGGACCCTTCAAAATTTTTGGAAGATCCACCAGGATATCAAAAGCTCCACTGTAAGTCTGGATTAATAAAAGTTATTTGTTTTGGAGTCCTACAAGGTATTTTTTACGTCTAAGTAATACCTGTATCAAATGCGGCGTGAAGGACACTGTAAAAAGTTTACTATTCATTGGTGGTACTGTATCCTTTAAAGGATCTACTGAGAAAATATCCTTTTTGTCATTTTTGGAATTTAATTCGTCGAGTCGCATTATTATTTCCACATCCGCTGGAACGATTCCAGGATTATAAAGTTTAAAAAATGTCTTGTGGGTTTTCGCGACATTTACACGTCGGAAGTAGAGACGTTTCTCTTGACATGCAAATATCGTATGTCCTTCCATCTGTCATAAGGGTGACAATAGTTTGTTTGAAAATTCTTAATGCTCCTATATTAATTACTTTAATACCTCTTTAGGACATATGAAATCCTGAATGTTATCAACTATGTGATTCTCGTGAAAAATCGACTGGAGATCATCAAAATCAATCTTGGGAATGCAAGAGTTTACTTTCAAGATAAGCTTTTTGCCATTTTCTTCTTCTGGTACGCTGTTAGGTACATTGATAAGGATGCTTTCTTGAAGGTGGCCATTTTCCTCGGGATAACAATCAATGCTTAAAGTCTCCGTTTGACCGACGTCAATGTCGCCCCCGTTTTTTGAAAATGTAAACGCTCCTATCTTGAAGGGAACAATTTCGATTCTAAAAAATGATGATAATTTCATGTACAAGGTTTCTTTAGTTGACACTGAAAAATTTAATTTGAAAAATTCTCGAACGCTTTTCCTGTAGTTTTTCCTGTTTTTGGAGATTTCTTGTCCTTTCTCGATACCGTATCGTCGTCCTTGTTTAACAATTTTTTATCTTTTTTTAACAATGGCGCGAGCGATACTGGCATTTCCAGTATATTCGTTATCGAATATTTTAATGGAAATTTGCAAGTGTTTTTAATATTCAGACACATGGTCTTCTTCGTGCAGATCGACACTGTACCAAAATCCAAATTTGGATATGGATAAATTTCGTATCTGATGAACATATTATATTGGATTTATCATTTGTTTGTCTTAATGTATAAAACGTAACCGTTGTATTACCTAACATAATAGGAAATCACAGAAACTGTTAAAGGAAATTGAGCAACAACAGAAATGGATTTGTTTGTATCAACAAGATGACACATTAGCAAAGGGGCTTCCTTAAGGACGATTTCAATTCTGGGTATAAACGTCACCTAAGGATCACAGAATTGAAATATATTGTAAAAAAACCTATTTTTAAAATTTGAATATGTCACTCACAAGGACAGTAGTTCCTTTATCTGGTAAAAGAGATCCTGATACAGGTACTATGAGTAAATCCTCTCTCAAATATTTGGAAAGATGTGGATTATATTTTTCTAATATTTTGTCTTTCTCCACGTGAATCCTTTCATAAAAAAAAAGAGAAATATATTCATTATAATTAAAAGAAATTCTTATTACGTATTCTTACACAAATTTGATTTCATATGGGCCCCTATTTTTTATAGTAAATGATCCTTTAGTTTTTTCTCCAACTTTTACAGAATGAAAATCAATTGGATTCGCCGAAGACACGTCCACCTGAACGTCGTACGTTTCTCCTGATATAATGATGGAATCAGTGAATACAGGATCATCGTCATCCTGATATATGTAAGCATGAAACGTCATGGAACATTTTTCAATGACGCCAACCTGAAGTGCAAAAGCTTGAATTTGAATTAATTTAGGATAATTTAAAATGATACTGACTCTTTGAGCATGATAGCAAAATTCCACGTGACTATCTTGAAATGGTTTTGTCATTCCATTTTTTGGGGAAAATGTTACCTGTGCATCAACAGGTACATGTGCAACAATACGCCAATAAATTGGAACGTACGATTGATTTTTTATAGTGACGATTTTAGTGTCCTTTCGGTACAGAAGGATTTTTTCAAAGGACACTTGTTTTCCTTCTAATTCTATATTCAGATTTGTGCCGTTGCATCTCAACTGGAATTATAGAATTTATGAAATTTCCAAACTGATACAATATTTTTCCAAAAGCTGTTTTTACCTGTATGATGTTTACAGCAGGATTATCCTTGATGCACAGGATAAGCTTATCAAAGTTTGTTCCTAATTTGGTTGCTGTTGCAGAAGCATCAATTGTTTCCAACTGACCAGACTGTGATAATGGTAAATATTGTTAATCAGGCAAATGTGATAACTTTCTTTAAAGTTACGCACTCTTATAAAGAGTTCCGTTGGATTGAAACTAAAAGCATCCTGATTGCCATCCATTAATGAAATTGAAAGAGTTGCATCAACTTTTGAAATATTGGCCAGAGTGAATATCGTGGTTTGTCGATGAGGTCTAAATTTAACATTAATAAGTGAAAATTCATTATTAAATTTATGGGTTTTAAATGTTAGTCAGTGCAATGATCCTTGAAAATGAAACAGTACTTTTTGTCTTTGCGCGAAACTAGCACGGAGCCAAAATCAAAGGTGTCAGTATCCTTGGAGAATGTTGGATCATTGAATTCATTCAATTTATTTTTTGGATTTTTAGTAAAAAGATATTCAGGATCCATTCTAATTCGTGGAAGATCACAAAATCCTTCCGCTTGTATAAAGTGATTGGATTCAGCATCCGCAACAGTGAAAATATATTGTTGCATATAGTTTCCTGATTTTTTGGGATAAAATTGTATCCTGAATTTTTGTAATTCCCCTGGTTGCAGGATCCATCGTGATTTCATTGGCTCGTCGGTTGTTTCAGGAAATTTTTTTAAAAGTTCATTCTCTAGTCCCACTTTGCTCGTTGAACGAAATTTGGATTTGGATTTTTTTGTTTTTCTTCTGTTTCCTGCTAAAGGAATGTCCATTCCTTCAGTTTGACTTTCCTGTACGCTTATGCTGCTTGCAATTGCGGATTCAGGATTTTCTTCAACTTGTGATACACTTGATAATTTGAAAGTGTCTAATGACAAGAATTAGATAGAGGTTTTTTGAATAAAATTTAAGAAAATATTTATTACCTTCAAATATAAGTGGTCTGAGTCTTAGTTTTTTGGATTTCAATATCGAAAACTCCTTTGGTCGCATGTCTGGCGTTGTAATGACGTTATCTACTAAACAAAATTTTCAAAATTAAATTTGGAGAATTATACATTTTTTTTATATCTAGGTAACTCACTCAGTGCTTTCTTCATTGAATCATTTTGTGCAACCTGAGTACTCAATACATCATACATCCTGCTACTCCAAGGATCATTGCTCCTTAAGATCCATATAAAAAATCGTTTTGCATCCTCTTTGTCATCATCTGCTATCGATGTGTCCTTTGATTTGACTGATTTTGATTTTGATTTTGGCGTCACAAAATCCTACAAATATAAAAATTAATTTTTTATATTAGGTACAGTTCATAAAATTGTCCTTACTATGTTAGAAGATTTTGTGGGATTCCAATCCTCCAAAATTAATTTAATAGCAGTTAGATTATTTTGATAATCCTGCATAGCAATTCTCACTTGACTTATATCCTCTGGAAGTTGATGTGCTGCTAAAAATGAAAAGAGTATTTATGTGAAATTTTTCGCGATAAACTGTTTTACTTTTTTTTGGACTAGATTTTTTATCTGCTCCTTTTTTTGGACTCGCTTCCTTATCACTCATCGTTTTGGGCTGATTGTTAATTTTCTTATCTCGACTTGCGGCTTGGCTTGGCTTGTTCTTATTCCTTTTGATAATTTTATCCTTTGGTTTCTTTAAAAGTCACAAATTCGTTCATCAAACGTTTCACATGTTTTTAAATTTATCCTACCATTTCTTTTAATTTATTCGTTGACATTGCTTGTCGAAATTGGTCCATTTTCATTTTACTTTGTTGTCTTTTCACAGACAAAATTTTTTCAGCATACAGTTTTTTGTCTTCCTCCAAAAGCAGATCAAAGCTGTTCTGAGACATTTCTTCCATATCCTGAAGCTTGCGTTCCAACTCTGCAGCTTGCTTTTCCTCTGATTATAAAAAATTCTTTTAGTATAAACTTTGTCAAATTTAGAAAACTTTAATTTACTTTTCTGTCTTAAAAGCTCATCATTTTTTCTCTCATAAATATTCATGTCATTATAAAAACTGATGAAAATTGGAAATTTAACGTTTCCAACAATTTTTAGAATTACTGATAGAGTCTCTAGTTCGTTTTTCAAAAAATCATTCTTTAGTGTTACCAGCACAAAACCATTTTCAAAATCCAACATTGATATTCTGTAGGGAATTCTTGTTCTTAGAAATTTGTACGAATTAAAAGCAATAATGATCTTATCAAACCTTTTAGATAATGCTTCAATTAAGATTTCTTTGTCAATATTCAAAAATGTATTTCCAGGATTGTTAGTCCTGGCAGATTTATCCTTTCCCGTAGTAGGTCGGGCTAACATTTTTTGCATCAACAGAATAGCCTCCACCTTGTATTCATATTTGGTCAATGAATGTTCAATACTTTCAATATCGTTAGGCGATGGAATTTTTAGAATTTCCTCCGCAGGGTTAGGATCAGTATAAATCTTAATCATTGCTTTCTCAACAGGATCTTCTTTAATCCTTGGAGAAATGGATTTTATGGATCCTGTGGTAATTGCGTATCTGGAACTATCCATTGCAGTTTCTTTGTCGGCAGCCGATAAGTCTCTGCAAATAAAAATTAATTTACGTAGTCAAGAGAAAGAATCCTTTTTTATTATTTTATTAGTCACTTGCGCTGTTCCAATTTCTGTATTAATTCATTGTAACTGAAATCCACAGTTTCACGCAATTTATTAGCACACGTGTCACTTCCCAGAGCCATGATTTCCAGAAATGCTTTGTCCAAGTTTAAAACAGGAATTTGAAGAATCCTGGCACAGCGATAGGCTGCCCTTTGATACTCTGATTATATTTATTCGGAGTTAGTTATACAATATAAATTTTAATTTTTGCTTTCTGACATTACCAGTAAAAGGTGCTCCGTGAAAGATCATTAATAATTTCATTTTTGGTACAGGATGATTTATTGAGACTGGCGGAGTTCTTCCTTCAATAGAATCAAATATGTTCTTTACGGGATCTTTCATTTTTTCATGAAAATCTGCCATTTTCTGCTGCTCGTCTATATAGCCTAATGTATGTACATAGGAAGATGGAAATTAATATCTACACGAGAAAAGAAGTAATACTTTGGAAAAAAATTACAGTGTACGAGATTTTCTATCTCGTCAGGATCATCTGTATCCAAAAAAGGAACATCTTGCATTGGAGAAAAATTACTCAGAGTGTCTGTCAGTCGACGATTCAACGATTTTCGAGAATCGGACGACGATTTAATTTTTTTTATTTTTTCCTTATTTTCCTTAGAATTCTCAAGAATTTCCTTGATATCCTGCTCAGTATCTGCCGGTGGTTCAGATTCACTGTTTTCTAATTCCTGGAGTCGACGTGTCTCGTTCAATGCACATGCCATATCCTGAATAAGAGTTTCATAAAATTTTAAGAAATGTGTGGGCAGTGGCTCGCCAGTATTTCTCGGTGGCAAAAGGATCTCATTGGTTCGATAATAATGGGTGAGAATTCTGGATATTCTGTCGTTCGTCAGGAATTCCCTATTTACAAACAATAATTATTCCTCGTTCTATGAGAATGGTCGATTAGAATAATTTTCAAAATACTTGTCTAGGTGATGCCAATAAAACTCTACAGGACACTGTCCAGTGTTTTCAATAGTGAATATAATATCTTCAATTTTCGAAAACGGGATTGCCGTAGGAAACATAATTTTGGATTTCGATATTTCTATTGTATGCTGTATTCCAGTTCCAGTTAGAATAATAGTAGGTTGTTCTAGGCTCTGGTGAACTATTATATTTAATTTGGCTTCGACAGTCGCCTTAATTGAAAATCAAATAAATTTGGGCAATTATTATTCAAGCTATTGAAATACTGAGAAAGAGATTCTTACAGATTTTATCGGCTTGAAATAAACATTTATAATGCCACTTTGTTCTGGGGCATATCGATCCTCTTTGTAATAGACTGTAAATGGACATTCCTCTCTTGGTTTTTTTCCTATTGACAATTTTATTTCCCAAAAAGATTCCACCAGACCTCTAAAAAGGGAAAAATATAATTAATTTAAAAAATTGCTTAATAAATATAAATTCTCATTACATACCTGTTGGTAATTACAAGTGGGATCATGAGACAGTCACCAACAATGACTTTACCAAAATCTAAAGAATTTGTGTTCACAGACACATAAGGATATGTAACCGTACTCAGAATGGCGACTGGTATAGTAAAGCCATGTGTTACCTAAATTTTGAAAAAATTATTCAAGCTCAAAGAAGCAATAAGGTAAGTTTTAATCATTGTCTAAATTACTTCGAAATAAATTCTGTGTCTTATTTCTGTTATTCTGTCATTGTATCGAGATGGCAATGGTAAAAATGTAATATGGAGTGTCGTATATTCTCCAACTGGTAAATTAGTCTGATCTCGAAAATGAAAAGCAATTCCAGATTTATGAAAGGGATCTTTTTTGGGTAATCTTTTGATTTTCACTTGGACACTTGTAGGACCATAATTGAATAACAAGGCTGAGTAATGAGTTGTTTGATTGATAATAACATATCCCATATCTAAAGGAGAATATTAATTGTGTTGTCATTTTGAATTTTGAGTAAAAATAATTGGTACTCACCAATAATATACTCTGGTGTATAAAGATAAGGTATCACACTCTTTTTATTCGTTACATTGTGATCTTTAATGAGATATAAATTTTCTTTGATAAATTGTTGTGCCAGGATCCTATCAATAGCCATATTGATATCCAGGACAGTTGGAAATATGTTTGAATATGAAATAATTTCCCAACCATTTGCTAAAAAAAAGTATTTTAGCAAATGGACATTTGAAATTACGATATTTTCTATTACCCAGAAGATTGTTAATCTCTATTTCAGAGTCGTCCATCTGCGAAACTTTCAATTCAATTTCATCAAGATTTTGTTTGTGAATCTGAAATATTTAGTTTTAGTCTGTTAATTCCATGAATTTTACTTAGTTTGTACCTCTGATAGAAATTCTGTGGTTAATGTACTAATCGCCTGGTATCCCAATTCTTGATTATTATCATTAAAAATATTCTCTCTTGGCACTTTCAAATAAACCTGAGGAAGTGATGCAAGGCCTTCTATATTTATTGAAATATGTGTCAAATGTCCAACCTGTAAATATTAAGAATATTAATATAGTAAGTTTTTAGAATTATTGAGTGATTTTTAATTGTTCTTGCAGGGTGGTACCTCGATTTCGAAGCTATCCCTGAAACTACCAGGAATTCTTGGCTGATAAGAAACTGATAATTCAACAGTTGCTTGTATATCAATTGTACCAAATTCTGGTTGAACGATGACAGGACTTTCCACAGCTTTGGATACTCTGTAGGTAAATTTAATCATACTGTCATTCTTCACTGTCAAAGTTTCTTGGCAAGTCTCAGAGAATATCTGTTGTTAACAAACAATTAATTCGAATCCTTGAAATTAATAACAGTGTCTCTAGAAATTGTGACACGTAATTTACCTTCTGTTCAAAATTGATAGTCTTCTTATCGATAGAAAATTTAATGGCATCAGATATTGCCTGAATTTTTATTAATTCTGAAGGTCCTCGGTGCACGTTACATACAATATTAGCATCAATTTTCATTGCTGTCAAACCATGAAAAGCGATGCTAATGTATTGAGATGAGTGTGGCGGTACTTGTCCTTTCCAGGGTACAATATCTAAAACCTGGACAAGTTGAAGTTTATGTTTTTAATTAATCTAAACGATATTATTATAATAATCAACCTCGTTGATAAATTCAGTAGGAGGAGGTTCTTGACTTAAAACATCCAATATTGGAATTTCAGTATCTTCGATGAAATATTTGTCAATTATTGGTAGCAGCAGATCCTTGACTTCCTCCCAGGAAATATCAGTTTCCATTATACTTGTTGTAACGTTACTATCATATACAGATTGCTGATTTATTTCTTTATTCTTCAAATTATTTTTATTCTCTTTCTCGAAGATGATTTCATTCTTTTCAGAAATACTTTCGCAATTTTCTACAGATTCTAACATCTGAAAAAATGGTTAAACTTATAATCAATTTCTAATATACGTTTGCTTTATTAAAGAAAACAAATAAGGTACTTTGGTATCTGCAAAATGTTCCTTGATAGTAATACTTTCTTCGATCCATTGAAATTCATAGTATACTGTAATTGGAGTATCATTACGTAACTTCAAAATTTTCTCAGTACTGCAACCAAGTACACAGCTCAAATTTATATTCCTGGGAATTGGCAATATACGAGGATAGTTTATCTCTGCTATGCACTTGATTTTATCCTGCATTCGTATTAGATTATTAATTAACAATTCATTTCAAACTGCTTAATGAGTTGTTACTTTAGTAGGATGTCCATCATAATCGAATTTAAGATATCCTTGAAAAATCTGGGGATCCGTAAATCCTATATTAATATCCTTGAATGCGAATAGTACACGGATTCGTATGGGAATATAATCTTCCAGCAGAACACACATAGAATTAATCAATTCGTCGTTTTCATTAATTATCTTAAAAGGCGAATCCACGTTGATGCAAGCATTTAAATTGAGCTTCGATCGATTAGTTACCTCGAGCTCATCTGAATATAATGTTTGAACGGCAGTTGGATTATTAGGCTTATAAAAAACATTATCATTTTTTTTTCATTTTAACTAACCGATTTCATGAGTTTTGTCACCCTCAGAACACAAATCCATACGAAAGTGCAATTGTTTCTTGCTAAAGGATATACGAGGTTCAATGAAAGTAACTGTGATTATACCGTTTCCTATTACTTCCCGCCTTCCCTGTCCTTCTATCAATGCATGAAGATACCATTGTTCCATGACAGTTTCATTCCTAGCAAGTAGAACATTTATTTCAATAATAATATAGTCATTAATTATTATCAGTTAGATGCTTACTCTTCCCAAGATATTTTACACGTGACTGTGACACTGCCGCCTGCTGGTAAATCAACCATGAATGGGTCAATGACAAATTTCTCGCTGTAAAAATCCTTTATTAAAATACTGATCGAATCTACTGACTTATTTAATTTAACGACTGATTTATTTATTTACTAGACTGGTTGCTCTATACGGCCTTTCGGCAAAATACGAAGATCACTAGAGTTGGACCAAATCAATTGATGTTTCCTGGTACCTTTATTAGCGATTGTTATTGGTATACTGACATTCTCGTGGCTAGATTGAAATAGTAAATGTTTATTAATAAATATTTTACGTACAATTATTTTATAATAATTACCTAAACAGCAGACCCATGTCGTACGAGGGAAAAATCGGGGGATTACATTCTATGCTTGTACCAATTCCTGTTGCAGTTACGTGCACATTTATGGTTCTACTATTTGTTATCATAATTGAAATGTTATCAGAGTATTTTCCACTATCAGTAAGAAAAATAGTCACATGCAATTCTACTTGTTGATTAGATTCTAATTCTCCACTCGCAGGTCGTATAGTCCAGGGTGATTTTTTTCTATTCTATATGAAATTTAGATGAATGAAAATGTTGTTTTAATAACTTGTAATTTATATAATTACTAAAAGATGGCTTACTACAGACACTCTATATGATGCTGGGATTGGCGAATCACTTATGAGCATCAATGGTAATGTAACTTTGCCCAACAACAACACTTCACCAAAATCCAAGTGTCTAGGCTGTACAGAAACAACAGGTCCTTGTCCATTGCAAATAAGATTAC
Source organism: Trachelus iudaicus (assembly GCA_030142595.1). Classification (NCBI taxonomy): domain Eukaryota; kingdom Metazoa; phylum Arthropoda; class Insecta; order Hymenoptera; family Cephidae; genus Trachelus; species Trachelus iudaicus. The sequence goes on along the minus strand of JARQTH010000498.1, from coordinate 160,767 downwards.
AACATACTGTTGGATTTTTTTCCCCAAAAGTGAGAAGACTGTCGAATGTAAATGAATGTTTAAAGCATATGAATATTTTACTTGGCTGTATTCTCTTAGAACAAAATATTACTACAAGTGTGTCTGCTGTCTTCCCAAGGCGCTTGTCATTATTGTTATCGTTAAATTTTTGGATTGCAATGGTTTCAGGTATCCCTGATAAATTGACAAGGAATACAACATAGTGGTCGAGGTGCCAAGGGATTGTGGAATAATATAAAAATATCCTTCAACATCAGACGTATTCGCTATGGTGATGGTGCGCGTGTATGGGAAATTTATGAAACAAAATCTTATGGTGATTTCAGCCGGTGTTACCACGAGGGTTGCAACCTTTCCGTGAAATTTTATTGGCAGCATCACAGGGTCAGAATCAGAGTCCCACATGTCCACCTGAATTGCAGTTTGGCCGAATTTGACCATGTTGGGTGTGTAGGCTATTTTGGCCTTCAAATAATTGTGCGCCATTACTACACCCTTTTTTGGGAATATGTTAAATTCTCGAGGACGAGTTTCCAATTTTGGTTTATCGATTGCTGTAGCGAAATCTAGGTGGCTTATTGTGGACTGAGTACCGTCACCCAGAACATTCATTTGAAACGTTACTGGGACTAAGGATAGATTGTGAAGGCAAACCTCATGCTTTGTTGTAAATCCTGAAATGGGATAAATTAATTGAGAAATTAAAAGGAATTTTTTTACCTTTAATTTCTTTTGGAATATTTCAGTTATTACCGACTGCTGTCACACCGAAATCCAGACAATCCTTGTCAAAATGCAGTGTCGGACGTATTACGTTACCTCTGGAGTTTAGTGAGTACAAATTTGTTATGTTCAGAAAATGCTTAATGCTTTGGTTATTCGACTTACTTAATGTACATGGATATTGTCTCGAGGCTTTCCTTTACTACGAAATCAATTCTCTCTACGAATTCGCCTGTTTTTTTCGATGAAAATGCCACGTTGAAAGATTTGTGCTCTTCTGGTTGTAATTTCAAACAGACTGGCGTCACTTCTATTTTCCCACCAAAATCTGTAGGCTTTGATCGATAGATCAAAGTCCCAGGAATGAATCCTTTATTGACACAGATTATCTGAGGGAATTCAATGACAATTTTGTAAAAACTTAATCCTTTACGTATGCTCATAAATGTATTTGGGTACCTCGTAATTGTGAACAGAGCATAGAAAAATAAAGCCCACGTCAGCAGTGACTATATTTAAACGAAATGTCGGTCCTATGCATATTCCAGTAAAACTGGAAAATAATTATTTCTCGATCAGAATTCATTTTTCATTGTAATTGAATTTTTGCTTACTTTATTGGAATCCGATCTTCGCGTCCATCAATTTCTAAATAAGCCACACTAGTGATCTCTCCTATTTCATGAGGATCAAATATCAACAGTACGTCTATTGAGCTCTGTGGATAAATTTCTCCAGACTAGAATTAAAGAAATAAAATATCAGTCACTAAATTCTAATATTCAAAAAATGAACTTACTGTACCATTGGACTAAGTTTAAAGCAGGAATGGTTATAATCAAATGTGCAACTTTGAAGTTGTACTATTTCATCTGCATATATTCTGTGGCAGATGTATTCGTGTACTTCTGCTTGACAAATATTGTAATGGATTAAATCCATACAGCGCAGAGTCTCAACAGATTTGACAATTTCAAATATTCTTGCGTATCTGAAAGGCAAAATAATAATGTAGGTCTTCATTGGTTTCCAATTTTCCTATGAATTTTCCAGTTACTCCTTCTTTCTCTTTTCGTCACTCTCCTTATCCTTGTATTGCATCCAATGGAACTTAACAATATAATCACTTCTGTTATGAATGGTAAAATTTTTTGATCTGGATAATCCAAAATATGTCTCTTCCAGTCTTAAGCTTCCACGGTCTAATCTCACATTAGCATTAATAGCTGAACTTTTGAGAGATATGGCAATGGTTTCTCCTGTAAAAAAAATTATAGAATGACAGTCTCTCGAAAATCTTGACAGTGACACTTTTGCCATACCGATTTCGTATCTCAACAATAAATTGGCTTCAAAATCTCCACTTTTGTCTGACATAAAACTTATAGTAAACTGTACAGTATCATGTTTTTCAATCAGACCCTTACAAGGATCCACTGAGAATTTGGGGCTGCAATTAAAATTGTAACATTGAGAAAATACAATTATCATAATATAAAAAGTCTATTAATACTTGTCACTGAAGAGTGTGAAGACTGCTGCTACTTCACTGACATTTCGTACGAGAATTGTTTTTAATGATATCACTTTGACAGCTGTAGATGGAATTTGTATTGTGTCTGGAAAATCTAACATCGGTCTGGGTCCAATAGCTGAAAATTTGATTATTCGGTAGAAATAATAATACAAGAATTTTTTGATTAGGTCTGTACCAACTACAGGGACACTAAAGGTTTCAGAATCCGTAGCAAATGTCAGTTGGTATTCATAATCACGATTTTCCATAGGCACAAATTTTATGCTGTAAACAGATGCCATGCCTGGTGCAATTTTTGTGCCGAACGATCCCTTATGTTCTACACTGAAGTAGGGGTCAGTGTCGCAGGACATTTTCAAACAATGTAGAATCTTTTTTTTTAGAGAATACAAAGGTCACTTTAATTTTAATATGCTGCATTATTAGTTAATTAATATTCTCTTACATTAGATGCATTGCGAATGGTGAGATTGACACTGTAGACTTGTCCAGGCAGAAAATTTTGAAAAATAATAATACTGGGAATTACTTTAAAGGCAATGGAAGTTTCAAGAAATTCTGATTTCTGTTTTGATTTTAATAAAAAGTCTGATCGCTCCTCAGTCGTTAATAACATTTGCTTCATGTATTCAGATGGGAAAATGGTAATACCCTGCAACAAGAAATATTAATTGAAAATTTTCTCCCCCAAAAAGAAACCTCCAAATTTTACAAACGCTTACATCAGTAAACTTTTCGTTCTTATGAATGTGCTTGTCGTCCAAAATCATTTGGAATATTTTCATTAGATCCAATTTTTTTGGAAGAGCTTTAATTAGACAGTCTGCATTCGTTGTTTCTTCCATTATTTATTTGTAAAATTATTATATCCTTTATTCTCTTGCTGACTACTTATGCTTCAAGTGAAGGTTGCACTGATTATATATTGTTTCTTATTGCTTTCTAATAACTAATCGAATATGATTGCTTTACAACGTGTAAATTGTTGAGTGTACTATTATTTATTAGCATAGACAATATAAGAACAAAATATTTAACACTGTCTATATGGCAAAGAGCATGGATGTTTGGAATTGCAGGAATTTCTTGGAGTGCAGTATGATGATTTTAGAAGAGATGCTGGTACGCAGCAGTATGGTGGATCAGGTGGTGGCGGGCAACAAGGCATTTTGGAAACACAACAAGGATCGCAAACCCCTTGGTAGCAGCACATTCCTGGACAAGGTCCACGAGGACATCCTAAAGGAGGACATCTCGTATTACAAACTTCAGGTTCAGGTTTCCTGATAAGAAGTTCAAAATTATTATCGATGAATACTGAAAAAAAAATATTGTATAAAATGTAAATACGTATTTCTTTGTACTTACGAAGTTTCAATAGCGCAAATAATGTTTCTGAGCTCATCCATGAAATTACGATTTTTTGAGCAGTGTCCCATTTTAAGTTTGTGAAAATTTAGTGCAGATAATTTTGAAATTATTTTAAAACTGTCAAAATTACGGGAAATAATTGAGGCTTGCCGTTTGACTGTCATTTTATTTTTATTTTCTATTTTTCGGAGCAAGCTCTGAGGATTTTTTTTTCATTTTTATATTTACATACATCATACAGTAGCTTGCAAAAGGAAGCATATAAAAAACATATGTATAATACAAGTACATCACCAGTAGTATGCTATACATGAAATCATATAAAATAATGTTATATAAAATGTATACCTATAAAAAGTCTGAATTTTATCAGGGTTAATGTTGGCAAACGGCAGGTTGCAAGTATTTGCCAGAAGGGTTCGAAATGAAGTCAGGTCTTCGTGCTAGATAAGTAACGCCACCTATAATTTTTGGAACACGAATTTCCGGCTGGCCACAATTGTCTTGGATGAAATCGCGTCCTGCAGAATTTTTAAAATTATCCTGCGCATCGCTGCCCACATTATTCCAATATCCGACTGGCTGACAATTGCGTTGTTGGTGTGCAGAATTATCCCCCTGACCATTTCCATTAAAATGTTGTGCACTTCCATAAAATTGTTGACCCTGATTATGAGCTAGGTACGGAGGAACATCAAATCTGGATGGAGTTTCAGATTTTTTCATATTCAATGCTGTTTTTTCGTTGGGCAAATTCGAAAATTGCTGATAATACATTCTTTGCTGATACATATTTTGTTTCTGATAATTTTCAGGGAAGTACGCTTGCTGTTGATGGTGTTCCGGTAGAATCTGTTGATAACCTGCCTCATAATGTGGATAATTCATTGGCAGATAAGGTCCCGCAGTCCCATTTTCTTTTTCGGCCATTAAACCATAACAATTTTGGGAATGCGTGGCAGTCCTTTTTTGTCTAGGATACTCGTATAATTGTTCTTGGGAATTTCTAGAAAATGTTGCTGGCCGTGGTGCTGGATTATTTGGATTTCTGGTATTCTCGATTCCATTGGCTGAAATGTTTCTTCGTCGTTCCTGGAGTTGGGGAGGTTGTCTACGTTCTTTTGGAATTGTTTCAGGATCCTGTGCTCCATTTAATCTAATATTGCTGTCCTTTTTACCTAAATTTACTAAATATTCATATCCTCTTTGATTTTCAGATTTTTTCAAACCTTCCAGTGCCTGTCGAACCGTTTCAGGATCCTGCAAGCCATTATTTTGTCTTTGTGGCCTAATGACTTCTTTGTATTTTCGTAGTTGCAGCAAACTGGAAGGTTCTACTATTCTTGTTCGTTGCTGATTTGTTTCTAAGGAAATTTCAGGAGTTGAAGGATTTCCATATTGATGCATTTGCCATGCTTGCTGTTGCTGTTGTTGCTGCTGTTGCAGTTGCAGTTGCTGCTGTTGTTGTAGTTGAAGTTGCTGCTGCTGTTGAAGGTGTAGTTGCTGCTGCTGTTGCAGGTGTAGTTGCTGCTGTTGCTGTTGTTGCAGTTGCTGCTGTTGCTGAATTTCCATTGAATATTTAGGATCCGAATATTGCTGATATTGTTGAGTAGCCGATAAACATGCAGGATTATTCTGGTACAGGGCAGGCATAGGTTTTGTCGCCATTTGACAATTTTGAATCATATTATTGTGAGCTGCTGGAATTCTGTTTTGTTGCTGATGATACATTGCTTGTTGCTGGTACAATTTACTACTATTTTGCTGTTCGTTTCCTTGTTGTTCGTAAGCATTCTGTACTTGTCCATCAAGAGTAACATTTCCTCGTTTTTGCTCATGGTCTATCATTAGTTGCTTATTTAGTTTATTTTGAGTTCGTTGTTGCTGAATCTTATTAAAATCATTGTACGTCATTCTGATTGGTGTTAAGTGTAGCATCCACTCAGGCTTCTCATCCTCGACAATTTTTGTGATTCTTCTTTTCCTTACCAGTATCGGTTTCTTGTCAGCATCATAATTTTCTTGCATCTGTTCCAAGAAGGACAGTTGTCGACGCTGCTCAAGAAGTAACGTGTCGAATTGTCGTCTCATAATATCTTCGGGAATTCCTTGCTGACGCATAGTCGAAATCAGCAATTCCTGATCGCGAATCATTGCAGGGGTAAATTTTATAGCTTTTCTTCTGTCCATTGACTGTTGTTCCTGTTCTTGACGTAAATGCTGGGATTGTTGTAGTTGTTGATATTGATGAGGGTGAGAATTGACTTGCTGGCTCGGCTGTGGATAATATTTCATTGGTTGCTGAATTTGATTGCTTGATTGCTGTGTCAATTGATTGTCAATCATACTGTTGCTTCTTATCCACGAATTTTGTGGATTCATAGGATAAGGTACATTTCTGTAGTACGGTTGCTGTTGCTGGATTGTTTTTATCTGATTTGTAGCAATATCTTGAGGTGAAGTCATTCCTACATTCCTGGGAAACCAATTTCCAGCTAAGCCTGAATGTCTATTCAAGTAATTATTGTAACTTAATTGATTATTTTGTTGCTGGAACATACGTTGCTGCTCAAGCATCGCTCTTTGTTGCATCTGTTGTTGCATAGCAATATTATTTTGCAACTGCTGTTGATAAGCATACTGTGGGTATTGTGGCAATGATCGTATTGCTGTAGGCCACGTTGCTTCTTGGTTATTAGGAATTTTAACGAGATTTGGTTCGGTATATGTAGACAGCAACTGCAGACGTTCCTGACCATCAGGATACACAATTTTATTTTGACCAGCAACAGGACGCTGATTGTATCCTGAAATTTCACTAGAATTGTTCTGCCGTACAATATCCTGAGAAATTGGTCCAGCAATCTGTTGAATATTATCGAAAGGCATAGAAATTGGAATTGGCTGCTGCGCCCGTTGTTGCTGAGGAATTTCAGGAACAATAGGAATTGCTGGTGCAGTTGCAGCTTTCCTGGGCGAAAAATCTCTCGTTACTATGGCATGTGGCATATTTGGAACAAATGGTCTGTGAGCCTGACGTTCTAACGGAATTGCAGGAGCTTGCGTGCTCAGCAGCACTTCCGATTGACGTTGCTGAAGTAATTTATGTTCATCCGGCTGTTGCTGAAATATCATCCTTTGGTGACTTTGTTGAGTAAATTCAGGTCGCTCAGGCCTGCCAGAATATGGCGAAGGGCTGCGATTTCTCTTAATGGTTTCAGCAGGAAAACATTTAAGTCGAGGTGAGGAATTTGAACGCATTTCGCGATTTGGACTAAGTCTTGTTTTAGGCGTATTACTGGACTCCAGAACATTTTTGATATTGCCGGTTGCTGGTTCACCTGAATTTCCAATATTCCTCTTGCCAGCAACATTTTCCAGACTCGCTGCATTCCCTGCTGGTATCTTTCTTGGCTTGGGAACTTCAAAAAGGCCTTTTCTAATGAATAGAAAAACTCCGTTATTAATTGTTTGTTTTTATCCTCACAAATTATTGATCCACTTACTTCCTGAGAGCAGTTGTTACATGCATTTTACTTCCGCTTAATTTGATTTTAATTACCAAGCAACGTGAACATTGAATCCTCTTAATTTTCGCATGGATTTTCCATAACCCGCCGGTGAGAACACTTTTGTGAAGTGAATGGGAACTGTTTCTATGGAAACCTACAGTCTCAGATCCAACTTCAAGAGTATCTTTTATGGACTATTTTTAACTAGCTAGATAAAATATAGGTTAAATACAACAAAAAAAAGCAGATTTTCCCAAAAAATTTTATTGAAAAACAGTAAGAAACAATTATATACAAGGTTTGACAACACCTAAATAATGAAAAACAAATAATTAAAACTCAACAATGTTTAAAGAAATTTACTTGTAATTCGCGTGTAAACCCTTATTGGTTTATTTGTTACTTATGTCTAGTGAAAATCTTGTTTACACTTTCTTAGAAAGACCAAAACCCACCGACACCCTTTTTACCCAAAATTAAGGAGAGAGACCTTATTTTAAAACAAAATGGTTTCTCGATCCCAGTATAAAGAAATTATATAATTCCTAATTATATTACAGCAGTTACAATTGGTCGAAATAACAGACATACAAATTCACCACGATATGAACATTTCAAAATTCGTACGAACTTGCCAGTATAACGAGCACGTATAAAAAAATGAATTATTAAAAATAATAACGTCGAAATTTCAACGCATTATATAAATTAAAAATAAATATAACTATATATTATTTAAATTATATAACTTAAAAATTAATTAAATATAATAAATCTATATACATTTGGCAGGTACGTGGAAGCGTGCGCTTCGGATTTTAACAATATGACAGTAACTTAATTCTTCACCTAATATAAATATTATATAAACAAATTTCTCTAGCTTTAATAGGCTTGAGACCGAACACCGAGAATAATAAAAACTTAATATAAATTAACAAAAAAAAAAAAACAATAATCCGTAGTGACAGAGTCATTAAGCGTCTTTGCTAATTGTGTTAATAAATTAAGCGATCAAAAAAATAAAAAAAAATAATAAATTTACCAGAGCAACAAACTTAACAAAGGTGAATAATGACATACCATTATAATAAATATGATATAAAAAAATGAGATAAAGCAAAATAAATACGAGGTACTGTACAATATATAAAATATACAGATGCAATAGCATAGTAACAATAGTACTATTTTCTTGTAATACAACCTACTCAATGTTAATACCTTCTTGGCAAGATATCGTAGTGTAATTTATAAAATAAAAGACTAACGATTATTTAAGTACAGTGATAAAATGATACGTTCGCTTAAGTACCGTTTTAAATACTATGATATAATTTATTATTGCACTGTCGGCCATTAAAAACCTTCATTATAAGTCTTCGTTTTTTTTTTCTTTTCTTATAATAAATAACATTTTCATATAGATTTTCTAAAAAAATCTTGACTAATTAATATCGGATCCAGCGATATTAATGTTTTGCCAAGTGTGAATAATAACAACGTATATCCGAGTATCCGTGAATATAAAGGTTTTACAGATCTATATAAATTTGCGCTTAAAAACGAAAATATATTATCTGTTTAATAGACTAATTATTTAATGAGGCTATTGAGAAGACTCAATTCGTTTTATATACAGGAATATATGTATATACATGCAGAATACCCGGTCTGTGAACTCATAAACGCATAGCGCTTGGAACGTAATAATAATTTATAGTATTAAGGTAATATTCTTGAGTTACTGGCCGTGTAAGTATCCGTTGCCTATTATTAGAAATTTCATAAATCATAAAGATCTCATAATAAATAATAAGCACGGATACAAGGCAATATGTATATGAGGTTTCCAACCTGCTACTGGAATACCTGCTTATGGTTAGATTTGATCCAAGGTACTTTGGACTCGTTGGCCTAAGGCAAATTTGTCTAAAGCTAGTTCTAGAATTAACGTTATCAGGAAACAAGACTATTGTGCTGACTTCCGGGTACGAGAACCGTAACCAAACTTTCGTTTTCACTGTCGCTAAAGCTCTTCTCGGTACCAACGGGATTGCTGGTACCAAAACTAGGAACACATTGACTCCTGCCAAGATCGACGCCAGAATCCATACTTTTGGAGAATCCAGAAGCGTCTGAGAGACATCGGAAGTTACCAGACACAGTATCCGAGAATCGACGGAAGTTATCGAAGAAGACGCTGTCGGTCCCGACGCTCTCAGCACCGCTCTCACTCGCTCCATCGCAGACAGACTCTGTTTCATCGGTCTCCGAGACACTGCTGACATCATATTTCAGTAAATGCTTCTGGGAGCCATTGCTATCAGTGCTACTGAGATAACCACTGTCCTCGACCTTTAAGGTCACGCCCTTCCGGCTTTTTGTCCTTATGCCCAAGACAGCTGAATTTTTATCCTTAAGGGCTCTTGATGCATCCGTGCTCCAAAATGTGTGCCCGGCACAACCTTTGCAAGAAGCAGATGGACCAGTCTGTTTATTAATGTCAGAGTTCTTGCAAACGCAACTCTCAGGAGATTTTAGGTCCCTCCTCAAGCTCTTCCCTTGTCCATGATCCTGCTTACTATTTAGGATCCGGTGCGTCCCTACGGAGCGTCCTGTTAGAATTACGACAGGAGTCACCTGGCTGGCCGTAGGGTTTCCAGCCTCAGACTGACTCCTGTCCCAACCGTTTTTTGAAAAGGTATTTAGCTCCTCGCAGGACTTTGCCTCTCGCAAGTCATCAGACGGTGGTAATGGCACTACATCCGGCTGATTCTGTTTTCTTTGTCTTCGAGCCTGTCTTGAATCTGGTGTTAAGTATTTCGTCTTGCGCCAGGACATTCCCTTCTCAGAGTCTCCGTTCAAGGACTTGGTGCTTCCGCTTACAAAATTAGAGTCCTTCAGGTTCGACCTGATCCTGGCTTCATAAATTTCACGTAGACTTCCGTATCCTCTTTCTAAAGGTGGACATTCGTCAGAGTCGTCATTACGAAAACTGCCTTTACTTCGTAATAAAATTTGTGCCGGTCTTTCTAAAGAGTCTACGTAGACTTCTGATAAGATTTCTTTGTCATAGTTGACCTCTCCGTTAATCTTGAGCTTCATGGGTTTTCGGTCTAGTGTATCTGGTTCATATTCAGACTCATCTTGCTTGACATAATTCTCTGGAGAATCCTGTACCTTGATTGTCAGGTGACCTGGATTTTCTGGCTCGTATTGTATTTCGGGTCCAGAGTCGTCACTGCCGGCTGGACTAGCATAACCGTCATTAACATAGACTTCGCTAACAAGACTGTATCTCTCATTACGCTGAGATATCAGTTCCGGTAGATCATAGAAATCCTTATCAAGTTTCGATATTGTCATCTGTCCAGTTTTTCTATTGAAAATTGCATTGCGCATTGTCAATTCTTCCGTCATTGGCAATGCAGTTGACAGTGCTGGACTAGATTGATCTGGTGATGATTTTCGACTTGATTTAGATTTCTCTAGACTATCCACTTCATAATCTATTACTTTTCCAGTCTTAGGTACCTGATCGAGAGCCTTGACATCTACCATCTCACGAATTACAGCATCCATAATTCGTTTCGTCGTATTTTTCGAACCAGGAAGCTCTGTTATCATGTCCGGAAGTTTGTTTGAATCTTGATGAGATCTTATCCGGCTTGTTTTGCTAGATAACGTGTTAATCCGGTACAAAGAATTTTTCAAGGATGTTTGTTTAGAGTCCTGAGAAATCACGGAAGTGGCTTCTTTGCAAGAAACTGTAGGATCGATTCTCTTCTGATCCTCCTCTAAGGTGATGCTCTCTTCCATTTGCTTTTTGAAGGAATTTTCAATGATCTGCCGGACCTTGGCATTTAGATTATTGTCCTGATGAGCATCAGCGACTCTGGAGAATCTATCATAAATCGATTGCTCGAACATGGACTTGGTAGATCTTTTAGAGACACTGTATCTGTCTTCATTATCTAAGATCTCACTACGTGCCATCTCCTGAAAAGTTCGGAGCATCGCAGGTTTATTCTTCCAGACTGATAACGTCCTGGCATTCAACTGAGACCCATCCTGAATGATATCCTGCCTCACCACATTCTTTAAATATTCTAAACTCCTAGCGAAAGTCTTGGCATTTTCCTGGAAATTCTTTTTACTGTCCTCAGGATCCTTCCAACGGCGTTCAGGAGGTTTGACATCCTGTAACCAAGCTCTTATTCTGCTCTCACCAGGACATGGTTGGCTAGGAGCTGGTAAAGCTATGATATCTTGACAGCCTGGACATCCGGTACAACCCTGTGACTTCCTGGATCTAGCTACAGAACCTAGAACCGAACTTGCTCTGGGTTTTGCCGAGCTCTCCTTTTCTGATATGGAACGTTCTTCCTCTGGGATCCCTGAAATTCGCAAACAATTTCCGGATCATTAGAATCTTAAGTATATCGTTAGTATATATTAAAGTCATCATCATGGCTTACCATTCAGCGTAGGAACAAATTTCTTAACAGCCATTTTATGTTTAGCAATTGATATCACTTCTCTTATCTTCATAAGAAATTCAACAGCTGCCGGTGGTGGTGCCAATAGTAACTGTCGGTCAAAGTAAGCAGGATTGAAGTACAACTTCCGGCGCTGTGTTCCAGGCAGAGCTGGAAAATCCTGTAGATGAGCATTCTCGACAGTTTCAACAATGCGAACATCTTCGTCTGGAATCCGTTCGCCAAGAATTGATCCTGAACCGAAGAATCCTTCCATTCCAGGTTCCAGGTAGACACAGTGAGGATGAACAATAGCTGATGTTATCTGCTGAAAAAATCATTAGAACCTATTTCAAAAACAGAACAACAGTATAAAGCGTGTGAGTCAAGCCAGTGTTGACCTACATTTTCGAAACCAGGTTCACCATCGCTTTGCCCAAGGTCATCTCCAAGGTCACTTTCACTAAGTCCACTATTGGTATCACTCTCAAAATGTCGGCCAGCCGAGAGAAGTGGATTATTCTTAACAATTCCAGGATCTCTACCGTTTGCGTGAGGTGCTTCCGGTTCCTGAAATCGTTTCCGTCTCGCCCTTCTACTCTGCAGATACAGGAAGACACTGGCTATATAAATCAGCGCTAGCAATACCGATGATACTCCAATGGCTGTATATTCTATCGTGGATAATCCTTGGCTGGTCGAACCGGATGGTGAGAACATCACTTCTCTCACACCTAAAAAAATGATAAGAAATCAGCAATGTAGAAAGAAAGAGCGAGGATTGATTAAAATTCAAATGGTACAGTATGCTTACTATTTTTAGATGGTGAACCTGCCACCCTGAATGCAACGCACGGTGTGAACACTGTTGGTTTGGTTGTAGATGGTGAAGCATCTCTGCAGACTAATCTGGCTACGACGACTCTGCCCTCTGTAGCATCCCTGAGTCCAGCATCACCGATCCACTGAAGATTATAAAAGTAAAACAAATGTACAGAGTTAAGAAGACGTTTTATTATTTGTCGCTCCAACGATGTACTGTTCAACCGTTCACCTGAAGAAATGTTCGACCTTCGTCCCTGAATAGTCTAAAAGGTGGTTCGGCATCAGAAAGGTTTCGCAGTCCCATCCATCCACTTTTACCAAGTTGCTGAGCACCGGTAATCCCACAAACTGGAGTTACAACGCCTGTAATTAGAGAATTTCATCATATTTAATATTGCATTTTCACAGATTTTCAACACTTTTGTAATTGGACAAGGATTTCTTTTGCCTACCTTCGAATCTAATCTCAGCCTGAGGATAAATGATCTGTTCACGTTGCGGTAGAAACACGTAAGGTATTGCCTCCACATTACCGGAATTACTTAGGAAGCCTGCCACGCTGCATTCTGCAGAAACACAATAGTGTAAAAGTTGGTTGATAAACAATTTTTTTTAACTCAGAGTATATAAAACTTAAGAGGAATTAATTACTCGACGTGTATTTTATAAAATATAAAAATCTAATGGATGACAGATTGCGAATCCTGTGGCTGCATAAATCAACTACTCTCTGCAACGGTATTTTTCTCAAGCGCTATTCGCATATATACAGCAGATCGATAGTGTGTAGTACCACTACAGGCAAGTACAAAGTGCAAAACACAGCAGTAGAATTCGCACGGGGTCAAAGTTCGCCAATAGAGAAAACTAAATCTTAAACTGTGAATAATACTTATAAATAAATCATTGAGATATTTTAATACCATACTGATAATATGATTTATAAATTGTTCGTATGTTTAATATCATATGTCTATGTATACATAGAGTATATAAATGCACCTGTAAGTCATACAGTTCAAGTTCACCTTAGGGAATTAGTAATGTGAACCGCAAACAGGTACAAATAATCCCCATAAATAAATCTAAGTATGATTGCTGTCGGGTGATATTGCTATATACCTTGTATATACCTTAATACGTTATAAAGGTACCGTTCACACACGTCACTGAAAAAAGAAGAAAGTAAAGGAACCCTATCGGGTATTCAAATAAAAGTGTTCCGGGTGGAATTTCATCGGCAGGCCGAAAGAACGTCTGTAATTCCGTGGGCGGTTTGATGAAATAAATATAAATAAAAGGAAAGAGAGGAAAGAGTGAAAGAAAAAGGAGAAAAAATAAGCGGCACTGCTCCGATCGTAACTTAACTCGAAGTAATCGTTTTCCTGCGTCATTATATATGAGAATATATCGAGGGTTTCAATATACTACCGAAAATCACGCGCGCTCAATGGCTCATTAATTACACAGACAGAAGTTGGGATTGGTCAAATTTATTAAGTGAAACACGCTATGTGGCAATGCAATCATTACCTTCTGTGGTAATAAGTTATGCACTAGGAATAATATTTCTAATAATATTCATATACTGCGAATAGAAGTTAGGCTACTGAATATATACTCAGTATTATGAAAATGGTCAAATCATTATAAATAAGGAAATAAGGATTATTGTGATTTCAGGTATTATTAGATTGAAGAATCTGGAATAAGGATACTCTACGATTGGTCTATTGATGCTAACTCTACAGGCCTAGGGCATTGTGAGTAATCAGTACCTATTTCTCACAAATAAGCAAAAAGCACAGCCATTAAAGAATATGATGCCTGATGTCCTCCCTAGAAAAGGATTGTCATTCTGATGTAATCACATTATATAAACATATGGAGAGCATGGCAAGAAAAATCATTCTTGTAACTTATAATAATCTGCATAAATAACATTGTAAAAGATTCTGACTCGATTGCATATGGATATGACATGAAAATGCTTTGTGATTTTGTGTACACGAAAGAGATATATGTTTGTCGGAATAATTTTCTAATGTATAATAGACTGTATTGAAGAACAGGAACGAAAAACAAACGAGTAGATGAGTTTCCTTAGGGTCAGGGTTAAGTGACGTTCTTGAAGAGATTAAATAATACAGTTAATAAGGTCCTAACCTTTAAGCCACATTAACCATGTAAATCCATTCAAATGCATTCCGTCGTTCTCCTCGCTTTCTTTATTGAAGCTTCAAGCCACATTGTCAACATCTTCACCAGGAGTTAAAGTGTAAAACCTCTTGGAGAAAGAAGAGACAAACAATAACGTCAAAGTCATTCAGAGAATTTCTACTGGTCATAATATACTATTATATATTGACCTGGTACTTAATCTTCGTATAGGGGGGTGCTGTAGCCACAAAAGAACAAAGAAAAAGAATAAGAGTTACATATTCAGCATCCCAAAGACAGGATAGAAATTTGGCACAAAGAATAAATAGAAAGAGTCTTGCCACTGCAATATTTATAATTGACAAGTAATTGATTTGTGAATGAGAACCAATATTCCGAATTAACAAGTGGCAATAAATGACTGCCAAAATAATTTATGAGTAAGTACCAATACATAATACCCAGTGCATATGTAATAATGATAATTTATATCCTATTTCTATTAAACGAGTAAATAGATACAACCGGTATGACTATACCTAAATACACCCATGCATAAACAGCAGATTTATTTTCTCAGAAACCTGAAATCAGCATTTCGAATCAACGTTGAAGAAGATCGGATAGCGCCGGTGATTAATGTGAATGGCGTCCATTTTTTATTTGTTGGTTCTTGCCGTGACCTCGTAACCTTTCTAATGGTGGAGACTGTCACCGTATATATACACTACAGAAGAAGGTGCACGCGAGGGAGATATTTGTTCACACATACGAACCTAGGAAAACATTGTCCTGGGGCTTTCACGGTTTCCGCCTTGCAGAAGTTGCAATTATTATTGGTCCATCCAACTGTCAATGGAACAGTGATTAAAATGTTACGCAGTCTTTTAGACCTCCCATAGTATTATTAACATGTCAATATACATATCTATAAGGTAATAGTGACCATAAAGTCACCACACAATTATTACTGGCCATAAATGAACGTTGAAACAGTCATTACTTATGACGTTTATTAAAGAATTATTCCAGGCAGCATGAAGATTGTTTGTATGAGAAACTTTCTTTAATATTTCTCCAAGACATTTGGAATTAAAAATTACTATCCCACGTTATCGCCAAGGTGACAGTGTCTGATAGCATTAATGGCATAGGCAACTTTACCGCAATACTTTAATAGCACCTTAATATGACCTAGCGGACGTTTGCGGTACTACAACACGAGGAAATCACGTTTGCAAGTCTCTCTACGCATGGCCGAGACATTATTTATCAGCGAAAGAGGAATGAATCTATTTAAAAGTTGCACCAGGAGACACTTACCCGGCAGCTTCCCTCACCAGCCTTAGGATGGACCTCGAGGTCAACAGGAACCTTTTGCACAACATACAGACACAGTCACTCTTCCTAGTCAGTGTAACCAGCTTCACTGTACTGAGTTACCCTGAACATGACTTTTGAGAATTCACAATATTCCCATGAAAATCTCTTCAGCTATTTCTGACCTGATACCTAGCTGGCATCCTACGTGGAGATATCTTCTCATAACCTAGCAATGAGTGAGTATGCTATTGAACCCTGGTAGGTGTTCGCCAAAGGTTGAATTATGCACGGCGTATATTAGAGACGAGGGAGCATGGAATAATGGAGTATATGCTGTTACAGAGGTGTACGAGAAGTCAGAAGGGTAAAACTATGATTGGATCATTACTGGAGCGTATACTGGAGGCAGGGTGGCCAACGATGAACAGAGAAAGAAACAGAAATCTAATAGCGTATACGAAAGTGGAAGTACATAAAAGGATCTAAGGTACCTCAGAAAGGGGTAAGAACGTGATCGAACCGCGATGCGGAATCTCAACGTGACCTTCCACAGAGGATCCGTGAACTTTGATGGAGGGGAGGACTAGCAGGGGAACCGACTTGGCGGCATCGACGTAGTAGCAACAGGTACAAGGAATGCATAGATGCATGGAGAACGGAACCCACTAGTGGAGGTGGACGGCGACAGAGGGAATACCGATTAAAGGGAACAGGTAAAACGTGACCTGAAACTGAACGACCTCGAAGACCTGGCAGGGCCACGCAATGTATCCTGACAGTTTGAACATATCTATCAAATGGAAAGGTACAAGTTCCTTCAATTAAAAAGTTGTCAGTAAGGATTCTCCAATCTCAAGAGCTACCGAGATGTACGATTCTTCGCAATAAATAAAAAGCGACAGGATAATCCAAGGAGTGAGTCGTTGTCCATTAAGGAATATCGCGTGTCCCAAATCATTTGGATATAATTTAACCAGAGAAATGGCCCTCGCGATGAGGATGGTACCGTTAAAGATAAATCATCCCGATTTGAGAAGGCAAAATAAAAATGTACACAAGATATATAAGGCAATCCATGCAATAAATACAGTTCCTGCATACATATACAGTACCTGGCACATAATTTCCAAAGGGATAAGACCTCACCCCGGTAAACCGAAGTAATCCGCGTCTTACTTTATCTTAGTAAATTCATATTCAACCCGAAAACGTTTAATCAGTTCATTTTTTCGGGCGTTGCACTTTTGCGCAGCGCGATTATACGCGCATCAATCATATGCGAAATTCACCGTGAGGCCAATTTCATCGCATACGTGTTAACCATTCATAATTTCTCTCTGGACGCACACGCGATCCATAGGCGGAGTAAGGAGACGATCAAATAACAGGAATAAAAAGGTACCACGGTGGACGCGCGCCACCATAGGATATTTCCATACTTTCATCACGTATATCAACAAAATCAATAGGCTGTTTAGCTAAGAGATTATTAATGAGATATCTAATATTTATTTACAGATTCTTGACTATCACCAAGGCAAAACCTTATTTATCCAGACTCCTACTGTGACACCACAGGATTCATATGCACACAGATACCGTAATTGTTGCCTGGACATTTTCATCTGAGCTTCTACGTGAGACTGTAAGTTTTCCTGCATGTTCATGGCTACCATATAATAATGTACTATGCATGAATTAACAATTATCCTTCTGTCCTACCACAGCCATATCGCGTATATTTTACTATCCTGTAAAATCCTAAGAACGTTACGTCATTGTGAGCCACCCACAATGCTCAGGGAGAGATGCAAAATTATCAACCACCGTGTATATAATATATATGCTGCCAAACGGCACGTGTACAGCATCCGGAGAGCTCGCTGGCACTGTGTATAAAACCCCGTGGGTAGTTTATGGGATATAAATATTAGAGACAAAGTGAATTCTGTGGAGATTGAAAATTGAGACATTCCCGGATCGTAAAGAGCCGAGTAATTACGTGATAAGATGAACAGCGAAGAAGAGGAAGCTTATACAACTGCGAAAGGATAGTCCACGATACATTAAAATACATAAATATGCTGGCCGCCACAGGGATACTCGATACTCTCTAATGGTTGGGATAAGAGATGCAATCGACATGGATCTTTTTTATTCAATAGCAATAGCCATATATGCATATATAAGTATGCTCCATCGTTTTATTGATCCCGGATATAATCTGAGGATTCCACAGGAATGATTTAGCCTATTGGTGCACTTAATGGTTCCGCATTATCAAACGGCAATGATCCGCTTTTCTGATGACCCGTGATGACATCGATGGTACCGATTACCTTACTGTACTGTGGATATAATATAATCAATAATCAATCGGGATGAGTACAGCAGATAGAACCGTCATGGTATACAATATACGCATTATCTGATGCTGGAGTTACCCTGCAGGAGGATATAGGAATTACACACGGATGTTCGGATATTAAAAATGAGGAGTCCGTGAAAATGATGATTTTCTACTGTGATGATGGTGATTCGCCAAATTGGTTTTAAATGTTAAACCGTGCAAGATGAGCGCATTCACGAGCATGCAAGAATGTATGCATTAGTTTGTTTATAACTAGACACAAGACGAGGAGGATCCTTGAGGATCCTTGAACGCTTTAAGTTTGACATTGGAAGAGAAAGAGAAATAGTTTGTTCCACGATCATCCTGAACGTCAATGGGATTATATGTATGAAACATGAATGAATGGGAAGTGACGTGTCGGAAAGAGAAATAATACCCATTAGCAGTCATTGATGATGTTAAGTAGCATGTAATTAGCTTGTTAGACACGTAGATGAGAAGTTTCAGTGGCTGAGAATGGAGATGAAAGGCGAATAAAAGGTAAAGATCGATGGGGCCCGTGGCAGGTTAGGACCTCATGGGACCTTGTCTGGAACTCAATGGGGTCTGGTGGGGTCA
This sequence comes from Trachelus iudaicus, assembly GCA_030142595.1. Classification (NCBI taxonomy): domain Eukaryota; kingdom Metazoa; phylum Arthropoda; class Insecta; order Hymenoptera; family Cephidae; genus Trachelus; species Trachelus iudaicus. The sequence goes on along the minus strand of JARQTH010000498.1, from coordinate 141,843 downwards.
ACCTCATTGAGACCTTACTTATTCACCTTTCCACTTTCTTAACCACGCCCTCGATCACTCATTGGCTGGCTTAACATACTTATTCGTAAGCGGCGCGCTTACTGCTATACAAATAAGCATAGTTTATGCACAAATAAATAATGCGTTTGTAAGCTGTTTCACTCCCTGTAAATACCAGTGACACGGTCGAAGTGGTTGGAATTAGTTAGCTTAATTGGATGGAAAGAGAAAATAAAAGTCAAAGGCAACCGTAACGTCGTTATATTCGCTTCCTATATATATACATAATATATTAATTGGATGATTATCGTACGAAGATTCCACACGTTTTATCGAACCCGGAGAAATTGGGCCGTATACCTTTTTTTTTCCTTTCTTATCCCCGGCAGTTTTGTCCTTACTGCCTTTTTTTATGCTCAAGTTTTTTCTCTCTTTTTGGTTCCATAATCCCCCCCCCCCCCGTATTCAAAAATTCCATATGTCCCGAGACTCCTTGGAAGTTCTTTAATGATTGCCAATATCAAATTGCGAATTACAACAGTCATCCAATTAACCGTATCTCTCGAATTTCGCATAAAGGTGCACACACATCAAATTTATCGTTTCCTGATCAGTATAACATGAGCTTGAAACGAGAGACGTGTGTGAATGCAAAATAAGATAAACAAGGTGTCGAAGACAAAATAAGACTCATACGCAGTCGTATCAATTTTTTCATGTCAAAATCAAATTTAAAAAACCACACTGTACTGCTTTACACGAACATCTCGAAAATCGGGTTTTTGACCCTAAACGGTATATTTTCTCTCCCCGACCTCCTCTCAGTTTTTTCTGTAACATCATCAGTACAATTTACAGCCTCGAGACAGGTCAGAGGGGGAGATGGTCGATTCGGCCTCGATATATGCAAATAAATATTAATGACAGTACCGAGAATAAAAAAACTGGTTTTGCAAAATAATGAATGGTTTTTCAAGCCTCTTATTTAGACACTTCCAATAAATACGCAATGTCTTAGCTACACCGTTGCAGAGACATCGTTAACGAATTGATGTACGTATCGATACTTAACGTTCTGGTATAAGAAAAATTAGAAAAAAAAAGAAAGATAAATCAACAGAAAAGGAATAAGCCCCTCGTTACTTAAAAAAGAAAAAAATGATCAATAATCATACACACACGAATGGGTTTTCAACTAGGAAATGTGTTTGAATTATGAACGGAGCTTTAGACACGTGTACGACTGATCCCGCACGGAGCAGCAATAATAATTCTGGCTAATGTAGAGTCCGGGTAGCCATTTGCGATGACGCGGTTCGATTGAAAACGGTATTTCTGTCTCGAAACGTGGCGCAGGAGGAGTAACTATTCCTACAGGCACAAAGATATTAAGGATTGTACGCTAAAGGAATTCGAATAAGGAACGATAAAGGAAAGGTGTAGATTCCTCGAGGAGTCGACTGTATATGTAGAGAAAGAGAGAGACAGGGAGAATGAAAGTGGCGGGGAAAGAGCGAGTGAAAAGAATACGGAAGATTCCCTTGTTCCGTTAAAAAGCAGAAAGGAGAGGAAACAATTTTATCCAGTAGAACCAATGGGATCGTAAATATAAAATGAATACCAAGAATGGCTGTGTCACTCGATGACGCTGATCGATATCGATTAGACCTGATAGAAGTTACAATTGGCGATCGCCAATTGGCAGTGTGAGTTCTTGACAAGAATCTAGTGGATTATGGATTGATAGCTTTGTCATTCTTGGAATTTCACAGAAGCTTCGTGTCGTTTATGCGCGAATAAGAGACTTGACAAGAAGTGGGATGAACAAAAAGTGGTTAGGTCATGCCTGCTTTAGTGCGCATGCGCAATGTTCGATTTCTCGATCGATAATGGATATCGAAGTAGAAATGAATATACAGGATTTCATTGGACTAAAAAATTTTTTTAAAGTAATTTTACGAAAAATATTGTACCACGTATCCTTAGACATATGATATCCATGGTGGACTTAAGAAAATGTAATAATTATAGAGCCCAGAGGGCCAACATAGTTGGGCCCTCTCAAGTATATATCTGCCATGCTCACTGCATTTGCCACTACTCGAAAGTTTAGGGCCCAAGCGAAATTGACATTTGTGTACTCCCTGATAATGATAAATAATAATGAAGCTGGGGTCCTACTGCAATTCTGGGATTTATAACCAAGTGGAATTGCCATTATCGTAAAACGAGAATGGATCTTTGATAGGGCCCCAAATCGTGTAATAAATAAGGGCCGCCTTAAATATGGTATCCTGGTTGGCATTTACAACAGTGGACCCTTATGTTAATTGCACACTTCCTCGAATGGGTCCTGAAACCTTTAGTGTTTTACTCGATACTCCTTGGTTAGTGTAAATTCTGTGTGAGAGACAAGAAGAGACAATCAATATATACACAGAGTGCAAAATGGCGCGTCAGAAGAAAGAAAGCAATGATTAAAATCAATTTCCCCAAGAAATTCTTTTTTTCCTTTAACCAGATTAAAATTTCTCTACCTGCCTGTCTACTTGGATAAGTAACAGAGATACATATAAAAATGACGGACTAGCAAGGGAGAGTGGAAGGACCCTTCTGAAAGGAAGCTGTTCCAGAGATCTCGGGGAGACGAAAATCATCCAGATTCCAAAGATGGGCATTTTCGTAGTGACTTCTAGATCACGTGGGAGACCCATTAAATCCCAGGGAGATTGCAATGGTCGCCAGTTTAATTAAACACGGCGATTAATGTACCGATAAATACTTTACAGATAATATATAGCTCACCGTTAATGTCGTCCACGCATATGTGAAGATCCTCACGAAATACCGGAAGTGCCTTATTGCACTGGCACATACAGGAACTATTGGATATTGATAATTGACCAAAATTCCCTGTGGATTTAGGATAAGGACTGGCCGTTCCGCTACTCAGTATCATACAAGCTTCGGTGCAGGAACCTGGTGAGAATAAAAAAAAATATAATTAATAATAAAGTAAATAATGAAAAGAATTAATGCATCTCTATTGTACGAATTATACAAATTTTCAGAAATTACTCAGAGAATTATAGTGGGATCGGCAAGGAATCTTCCGGGGCACCAAGTACTCATCATCCGTATATTATTCTCCTTGCCACAAAATTCAAACTCGTCCTTTACTGGAAACGATTATCTTGTCTGCGCCGAATTCGCCTGCATTTATCCTGGCATGATTTAAGTTTAATAACATCATTTATGGAAGATGCTGTACAGCCCTTTCGAGTCTCGAATGTAACTGTAGCTCATATAGAGATGCATCTGCATCCGTGAGCATAAGGGACAGAAGTTATCATCATTACACACTGGATCATCATATCTATAGCGCAAAAAGCAAATGAAGCCTGAGAGAGCAGATGTAATTAACTGAGATCACTTCCGGAAGGACATACCTCGCATACAAAATTCCACTGATTTTATTTATTGACGATAGAAAAAATATCTAAGCATCATTAGGATTTGTTTGATCCCGACGGACTCCCTGCGGTGATAATGATAAATCAGCCAAATTTATGAAGCATAACAACCTGTCAAATCCAACTTTTCTAACTAAATGAAACCGTTACGAATCTATTAATGCTAAACAAATTTATGATTACGAGGTAAACAGGAGAAAGAAGGATGAGAAATAGAAGTGAAAATAAATGAGAAGTCGTAATGGTGGGATCGCATGGGTTGCGCGCGTGAGCTACTGATTATAAAAATGAAAAATTACTCCTCGTAAATCTAACGATTATAGAATCGAACAAAGCACAAGCCGCGTATACACAAGTGCGATTATCGTTGAAATCAGAAAAATGTAAAGCGACGATAAAACCTGGAAACCGTGTCCACTGGTATTATATTTACATATTTATAGGTATTATACGTATAGAGCTACTTCGTATGATTATGCCTTTAATATTCCACCTGCTGTAAAATCCGGTTTTCAACCAACTAATCGCCCGACCGTCTATTACTGTAAGGTGGATCCGTTATAAAAATGCGACAATGAGCCATCGCGGCACGAGGAAACGAACAATTTGCGCAATAGGATGGGATACTTTATGGCTGTTTTCATTGGAGCACGTATCAGCCAGACGACAATCGCAATCACAGAGAGAATTTACAGCGATGAACTCCTGAGTAAAAACCAGCCTTAAGGAAAGTCCCTTATAAGAATCTCCACAACAATATGATCATACACAGTTCCATAGATTCGAGTTTAATAGCATTTCGAAATACCAGAAGTAATCAGTAGTACATAGAAACTCACCAGTATATATTTATACCCAATATACTAAATGACAAATAGATAAAAACTCTTATTTACCATTAATAGCAAAGATGTCGCCATCCCCGTGTCTGGTTACCAGGAAATCTTGACCGAGTGCGACTGGTAGAAATTGCAAGAGGCTGAGTGCGACTATCAATAAAATCAGATGCATCTTCTCCACGGCATTCTGAAAAAAAAAGGAAATTCTCCATTAGGAGTACAGTTCACCAAAGCTTTAACAGGTAGACGAATATTCTTTAGCCACAATGATATATCATTTATATTGTCCATAATGGCTGTTATTCATTGAATGATCGTTGGGATCTCGGCTTAAGCTTCATTGCCATGCAGCTACCCATAAATCCTCTCTGTATTAATCTCATTGCCGGTTATTCGAATGGGCTACCGATTCTCTGCTCATTACTTACATATTCCGTGATGGAATGTAGGAAAGATTCTCTGACATTGAGAAAGTCTCTTCGCTTCAATTGGCATAATGAGTATATTGTCTTTAGCCTTAATGATACACGTGATTAATTGATTCAGCTATCATTATCTGGTACAGATCAATCGCCGAAGAAGCAGATGAAAACAGAACCCTATAGATTTACATTTTAATGGATAGGCTATTTCGTATGTGCATATCATTCGGCTTAGACTATGTAAATACAGATTTATATAGCTATGCGTATGTACAGGTCCATCCACCTTAGACGTGCCAATAAGAATTGACAGTTTTTATGAAATACATTTAGCCATAAAATTTCTAAGTATTATACACCATTAAAAGTTTATAAAAATCTTCAATATCACTATCGAATTCCTTATTTTATGTTTGCCAATGAAGTATCATGAAATACCGTCAAGTAATCGTCTGACAGCTGTCAAAAGCCACCTGTTACGTTCAAGTTGAACGGTTCTGTACACATATGGCAATAAAGACATACGTTTAGGATAGATTTTATAGGACGTACAAGATATAACTACCGGATTGCCATTTTTTCTTAATAACGATATCAATTCTGAAATTCGTTGCATTAAATGACAAAAATATTATTGTTATTGAACGTCAATTAAAGTAGTTTAACATTGACTATCAATTATCCACAATCTTATATCAATGGACCAAACCAGTCCCTATATAAGAGACATAAAAATGATAATCAAAATGAAATAATTAAAGCGCGAAAATACCAATTAAAATGATTCACTGAGAAGATTTGAATAGGGCAGTATAAATAAAGCTTGAAAATTACAGCTGCCAATGGCCGATTAAATAAGGCTAACGAATGATCCAGGATAATAATTATTTATAAGACAGCTTCAGAACTGGGCTTCTTAAGCTTCCTTCTTCTTTTCAAAATGATTTTCTTCCTCTATGCTCTACTAACATCTTCTTTCCATAGCATCGAGCCGCACCCATAGATATACCAGTTGCATTCAAATCAAGATCAGCATGATCATTTTAAGCCCCTAGAATTGCAGATGTCTACGTGAACCACCTTTAAGGAGGAGATTCCGTAAATCCTTATGCGGTGCCTGCGGTCCATGTGGTTTTCCTTTTCCATTAAATATCCTACAGAACATAACTGTCCTCCAATAAGTAGTAATGATACCAGGATACGTTTAGCGCATACATACGTCCATGTAATATTGTACTTTGCACTTCGTCGTATTGTATTCTGCAAAATGATAAATGGTGTAGTGAACAGTAAATGTGAGAAAGATGAGGTTATGGGGGTTTCGTGTGAATGCGAGCAAGACGAGCACAGGTAGTAGCTAGAAAAAAGCCTAAATCGACATTTGATTGGGAAAAAAAATTCTAAAGACCACTTAACGAGGAAATCGTGTGAATTCCATTGTTACTTGCACACGATAAGTCCCCAATTTCATCCTGAGGTACAGATATAAAAGGACATTCGTATGCAATTGGGTCTTGTCGATATTCCTTGTCGGAATATCTGCAGGATCGTTAAGGCCCTCGTCAAAATACCTTAAGCTCCGTTTGATCGCCCGTTAAAAGAAGCCTGACACTCCAATGTCACATTTCTCCATCTTTATCTTTTTTGTTCCTCTTCCCGTACCCGACGCAACCAGCCAGCATTTATATACGCTGTATACCCTATGCAGGGCTTTATTACGTGAGATTCTCCACGCGCTTTAAGCAACGGGGTACATGTATAGAAATGGTATAGCAGGCGAATTCCACGTACAAGCCAGACAATTTCGATTGGATCGAATCGACGTAGCTTCGCTGTATGGATATGGCTGTGCGAAGGCATCGGGGTGCGACGTACTGAAAAAAAGGATGGTTGTTGTAGAGAAAGAGGAAGAAATATACAGGCAAAAAAATTAGAAGGAGACAAGATGAGCGACAAGAAATACCGTATTAAATCCTGACTTGGCATTTACCGCAATAAAAACCGGCCTTTAAACCAGACGTGTAAATCGCGCTTTAAATACCGCGCAAATTCTCCTGCCCTATCCACGAGAATACCTCGAAATTCCACATCGGATTCATGGAAATCACTGGTGATAACTGACAATTAAATCAACTTGGTACACGTCAGATACAGTTTCCATGATTGTCCAGAGCCATAAATGAATCCAAGGCCTTTAGACAGTGCCAAGCTTGTAATACGCATAATAAAACTACATATATAAATCATATTCTTTCATGAAAAAGTACGATGGTACAAATGAAATCGTATTCATCCATGAAAAATATTATTTGATCTTGAGATTGTGGACGCGTTGAAAATTTCAGAGACGCATGTTCGCCGCATGACGCTGAACTGGCATTTTCGAAATACATAGGGACTTATGTAAATAGTTGTATTCATTAAAAAAAAAATCTGTTTGCTCGACGGGTATAGAAGAAATTTGTGTATGACGAATATTCTCGAGAATTGCGGTACTATATTATTTTCATAATTTTTTTTTCCTTCTGCTTACTTCTTAGACTTCTTTTTTTATCAACGTCACGAAGTGCGTGTCGCACGCTTCCTTCTCTTTTTGAACGACGCCGTGCGTCGAGGCGATAAGTAGTTTTTCGTATCCGTATCTCCAACATCTGCTTTGTATATTTACACATTTTATAGTTGTGTTAGCGACGCCATTGCCCGTAAAGCACAATGACACTCGATAATAATCATCTCTGTAGTCAGCAAGTCCGGATGACCATCTGTCCCACGGTCAATCGGTACGTCGAACATCCCATAAATTTTATGCCAATATAAATCATCATTGTTAACGACACTTTTTTTTTTAAAGTCTTTAATATTATTTCATGACTCCGATCTTTTCGTCTTCCTTTCATCCTCAATAGAAATGAAGATCATTACCACTTGTGATACAGGTCATTACGTATCTGTATGTGATTTGTCTGTCGGTATAGTCAAATCAAATCTCACTTCTCATACAGAGATTATAATGACATGATGATATTAGAAGATTCAATTGACGAAGTGATGACATAATGACTGACCTCCTGATGATCACTAATGAGAATTTGATTAGTACTTGACAAGTAGGACATGTGTAATGTATGTCTAATGACAATGACTCAACAAGAAACATATATTCATTAGAAAGATTGAATCTGAAAATCATTGCTCCAGATCTTCTCTATCGATAGATTTTTTTTCAATTATCTATCTCGCTCTCTTCCATTTTCTTTCTCTCTTTCTTATTTGAACGTGGCTTTAATTATATTCTCAAGTCTCATCCTTATTGTTATTCATGAAAAACAATCAACTCCTGCTACGTTTCAGAGTGAGCTGCTTTCGATTCTTTTAGAATCGTATTAGTTTTCAATTTTAGGTAAGTCTGCAACAATAATGTAGTTTTTATGTTGGAATGGTAATATTTCTGATTTATATTGGTAGATCCTGAGTCCTAGTATAAGAAATCTCTATCTCTATCTTCCCACAGTATGTCTATCTCTTGCATTAGAAGTATTTCAACTGGGTGATTAATTGAATTAAATTAAATTTAAGGGAGATACGGTTTGACGAGAAAATGACTGATTCATGATGAACTTTTTATCTGCTGACGGTATCATTCAATGACCGGTGTAATCAATGAAAGTTTTATTAAGTCGAATGAATAGCATATATCTTCATGATTTTGACTTTCAATCCCTCTTTATAGGCGACTCTTACTACGTTTATATTTTATCTTTTTTATTTTTTTCTCGTTTCGCCTCCCCCCCCCCCCTCCCTCCCACCCTCCCACTATTCTACATACGTTCTGTATATCTTCATGATTTTGACTCCTAATCTTTTTTTATAGGCGACTCTTACTACGTCTGTATTTTATCTTTTTTATTTTCTTCTCATTCCGCCCTCCTTACTATTCTACATGCTTTCTGTATAGCCACATTTTATAATCATTAACAGTACTACCTAAGCCGAATACTATACCGAGATTAATTTACTGATGAGAAGTCTCACTTTTCAATGGACATGCTATAGGTGTCATTAGGGAGCTCTAACATGTAAAATATTTTAATTGGATGTTATGAAAATTATACCGACTCGCGCAGAGATTCTCATTTTATAAACGACATCCCAAGGTAATGGCCAATGTGGTTAAAGGGTTTAAAAATTGATTGTATAGATGGATAGGCTGTTAGTCACGAGTACACTGTCGTGATGAAAAAAAAAAATTATTTAAAACTTAATTAGCTCAATCTTATCCTAATAATATTCAAGAAAATGTCGTGACTCGAACGATAATAACGAGTAAATGTGGTGCAATCTCTATTACAGTCATTTAATACGCAAAATTCTCGTAACCCTTTTCTTTTGCTCATATTTGAGAAGAAAACAAAAAAGAAATTAATTCTCTTAATAATAATACTCTCTCTTTCTCTTTAGTTATTTTTTTACAGTATACCTTATACCAAAGGTGTATACCATCTGTACTCGTTCTCGTCGCCATCACTTATTACCGAAGCGAAGCTGGATTTTTCTGATGCGCGAATTTTACGAGCACACGTCGTTTCATGGTTAACCATAAAACTGTTCAACCCCATAAACATTTTCGTCGACGCCAGAGGGTTTACAGCCTCACTTCGTTCCTTGCCACGAGGTATACAGAAGAAAGCGACTGGAGGATAATTAAAAAGAATTTTCTTTAAATTCCCACAGCTAGAAGTGTCCATTAGACACTAAATGAAAATAAAAAGATCATATACATATGACAAAAAAAATAAATCAAGAACCTGACGCAATATCAAGCCATAATATGGTCTGAAAATTCATATCCAATGCGCAATCTCGAATCCAGAGAAGGAATGCATAATAAAGATGTCAGGGCGAGTGCATCATTAGCGTTGAAGGGAGAGGATCTTGCGACATATTGTCAGTAATATCACGGGGGTCCATGGTCCATAAGATGAAGGAAGAAGAAGATAAACCTGAGGAGAGTAAGAAGGAGATTAAGAAAAAAAAATGAGTATAGGGACAGGTAAGAAGGATGGATGAAAGAAGAGAAGGAAAATAAAGAAAAAGTACAAGCAGTATTACAGATACGGTTAAGAAAAAGAGGGGAAAAATAAATATAAAAGATAAAAAAGGGGTCAAAAGAAACATGCGTAAAATGCATCTGAATTGCAGACGTGATCAGTTCCGCTCTTTTTCAAAGCCCTCTGGAGTAAAGGCGTGCGTGTTCGTAAAACATAAAGAGAAAGAGAAATATAAGAATGCACAACGAACTGGTCAGAAATGATGAGTACAGTGAGACGTATTGATTTATCAAGATTTCTCACAAAATAGAAGCCATGGTACTCGTCGTATCCCAGTGTACCGGTGGCCACGAGGAAATTACTGTCATTCAGTGATACCACGTAGGTAACGATGGATGATGGGCAGAAAGCTCAAGTCGCTAACTCGATTACAATTTCCAAGGTTATCATTTCAAGTTTTCTATCCGATAAGAAAAACAGAAGTGAAAAAGAAAATCATTTCCCTGCTCTAGCCTGAGCATAGGCGTTTGCCAATTCCATGATTCAGCGTGTAGCAGTTCTAACCTCTAATTGAATTCCAATGAAACTATCTATTATCGCTAGTGACGATTGGTAGTATCTGAGTAGCATGATATGAACTCACAGAATATGATGATGCAAGTAATCCTCATTGATCATTATTCTTAATCATCACTGATCTACAAGTGCGAACAACGTCATCGAGGTTATTGCCACCGATTCGCTCGAACGATTCGCCGCTACGACCGTTAAATAATTCGCTTCTCTCATTTACATAGTCATTCCCGTGCTATATACTCACATCCTACATGTACCACATGTGCTCAAAGATACCTAATACGTTACATTACATATCGTTAGAATTCACTGTTCAATAGCTAAAGGAGGCGCGGCTTCTTCTCGAAGCAGATAAAGCACGCGCGCATGCGCACTGTCTTCCTTCTCTATTTACCCGGGATACTTAAAAAAGCATCAAAGTTCACAGTCACTGTGTACTGAAATGTTAATAAAGACTTGAGAAAATTCCAGAGTGGAATGTACATTCCGTGAATTTTTGCAACTGTTCATTTAATGAGATTCTAGCCGCCTGCACAAGGTAAACAAATCATTACAAGCAGTACATAAAACAGTCATGAGACGAATACACCATTTTTTATCTCTTCACAGGCCGAACTTTCTTTTAATACGAACAAACAAAATGGCCGCATAGAAAGTTTTCTCAATCAATGGTTTATGGTTCAAGAGGAGCTTTGTGTGGCAAAATATACGCATCATGTACTTATGTGTATATATAAATACATATGTACATATATATCTTGATAATACACCAATCCACGTACTACGCGTCATGCATATTCAAAATGGCCGACCTGCAATTTTCATGGCAGCCCCCCCAAAAGGGTTAACGAAAAAAAAAGGTATAAGAAAACGATACTACACCTGCAACAGCTAATTTATGTGTGTTTAATATTTCGATACGAGACTCCCAGTACTTGCGTCATTTGTCACGCACTCGTACAGCCACGTCAGATTCTGTGCGTGTGATATTATTCATACGTGCAATGCCAGCTATACATAAGGCTACAAGAATACAATAATGGCCGCGGGACACGCGCCCATAATTAACAGGATTAATATATCCAATGAATTCGATTAGTTTTGACAATGATTTCGCAGCTGGTCGTTAATAATCACTGGTCAACTTGTTCAATTATTAAAAGGACTTTTGAAATTAGCTCTTTTCCTAAAACGGATCATTTTCGTGACTGCACGGCCAAAGATCCTAACGTTACTGTGGTAAATAATAATATATATCTAATCATAGTCGAACAATGGATATATTTATATCTTCTACGTCTGAACATATGTATACATATGAATCAAAAGGATTATACATTCATCGTCATGGGAACCGGGGCAAATTAAGAGACTCAGCTGGATAATAACAGTAGTTGGTTCCTGGATCCATTAAAGGTATAGGATTCAGATGACTTATGCCTGGTTCATCGACACTGGATTCTAAAGGACAAAAAGCATCGAGGAATTAAATAAATGAATTACAGCAAATATAACGTACAGCGTTATCTGACAATTTTAATATGGACCAGTATAGAAGAAGCTGCGTTCACACGATCGTCCCTTGTCGAAGTGACATTAAGTGATCGTGTTACAGATTTTCAAGGTAAGAAGAGGAAATTGCTATGCTCTATTATATTTATATTGACGTTTGAAAGCCATGAAAATTTCTGATTATAAATTTTACTCCACAGGCGGTGGTCACTATAATATAACTATCCGTACAAGTAATACTTGTGGATATATCCAGAGAGTCTTTTACAGTACCTGCGAACCATGACCAAATGATTTCATTGATCCCCATGTAAGTAAATTAACGTTAGTTCTCTACCATATACATCGTACAGGTATATCCACGCTATACATCTCCATGACTTCGTGTCTTTTACAGTTCAACGATCCTACACGACGACACTACTGATTCTTACAATTTTTTATTTTATAATCGATTACGTCTTTTTTATCAGTATCCAGGGAATTGCTAAGTTACGTACTCGTACTGCCAGGATGATTAATGTCTCTAATGCCGTACCATGATACCAAACTTGGAATATCTGTAATGTAATAATTTATAAAACTTACTGTACATATAACATTTTGTTTTATCTTTGAGTCTTGAATTACTTTCTTTTTAAATCTTGGAATTATACAGAAAGTCATAAGAAAGATATACTGACCCAATGGAATCCTTCTGCTGCAACGTATCATTAGAATTATATCAATAGGAATATCAGCCTGATTTAATTACCTTAAAAAAAATATTTTTTATAGCTCAGCAACAATAGGACTTGGACAAGTACCTAAGATAGAGGAGAAAAATCATTATTTCGGATATACTATAAGTCCATGTGAGGTTGCAGTATTAAAAATGTAAAATGTACCTTGTCAAGAGTAATAACGTTCTGGCTGTGTTTTACGACTGGAGAGTTGTCAGTACTGTCCCGTATGACAGGACGACTGGATGACGGCTGTTACGACAAATGACACCTTCGAGTTGGTAACGGTCAATATTTGTCAGCATCAGGGAACAGTAAGATTCTGTACGTATCTTTCTCTTTCCCTTTGGCATATACAAGCAATTGCTTTACCTCTTGCCAATAAGACGTTCGAGTTGAAGGTAAAAGAAAGATAAAGAGAGTCTGTTATAACTTTTATTTACCTCCTTCTCTTTCTTCTTCTACAGGACAGCTGCTGCTGCTGTTGCCTGTCTGCCGCCGTTTCTATACTGCGGTAGTAGCGGAACTGTGTAACCGAGGCAAACATGTTTTCACCTCTTTTTCATAATGACTTAAGAGAGAAACGAGTCAAGATGAGATGGGACGTGCCAGGATAAAGCGACACTTGGACACGCTGAGCAATCTTGTTTGATATTGAACGATTTTATTGTAAAGTACGTGATCGGTTGGTCGTTAGCCATTCTTCACGGTTGCGGCACGTGGGATAATTTAAATATTGAAAAAAAGGATTTCGCTCTTCGGATATTACAGTGAAATAGTGAACCTGTCAAAAAGATTGTGGGAAGTAATTGATTTATCTTTGACTGTCTTAACAGACTCTGCCTTATGCACTTGTACTGCAGGTATCTCTTTGTACTTGTATCTAATGAATGAAAGGCATAACTGATTTGACCGTAGAAGTCGAGAATCAAAAATACAATAGCCTCTCTTTAAGTGCCCGACTACAAGACCATAGGGGAAATAAATGTTGCCAAGTGCTGACTTATGGGGTAACCCTGTTATGTGAATTGACTGGTCTGCTTTAAATACAAAATATAAATATATTCGTATTGCTTGGCTTCTGCTGGCTACTACGTTAGTCTGGTCAGGTTATGTATAGAGGAGAGGAAGCCAAAGCGTGCAAGAGTGGGGTGACTGACCACAACGGCAGCAGTAAAGCGCAGAAGGAGAAGCGCTGAGTTATCGAGAATCGTCTAAGCGGGACACTACTGTAAAGAGAAAGAGAAAGAGAAAGAATGACGAGAAAATTTTATCAACTCAACTGAGTTTAAGAGGCAGATAGAATCGATTTACGTATTCAAGTGTTCAAACCGGCTGTGACGAAGAGCCATAAAGTCTCTCGTATGAGTGTAATAATATGGCGGCGTGTTGGTAGGTGGAGATGGGATTTAATCGTCGGTAAAATTTCAATTGGGACCCACCGGCAAGGCCCAACATTCGTTATAATTTATTTGGACCGAGTGTTCGTAATTGGCAGGGCAGCTCGGGTCGCATGTCGGCATCTTTTCTTGGCATTTTGTGGACCCTTGTCGCGGGTAATGAGACCTGTGGTATCCGTGGGCCCCACGCAACAAACCGCGCGTAATTGCTAACGACGATAATTTCGCTGTCAGAACATCTGGAGCCTTACCGATAGCAAAGAAGTCACTTTTACAGCACGCAAAAGCACAAATGTCAGAGGTCTTGTTAGAATAGACCAAACGAGCACGGTAAAGAAGTCACTTGTGTATCATAAGATTCCAGCAGCTCCAAGGGACTCACTTTTACAGTCTTAAAAAAGTTTATAAGAACTCCATCACTCTGCTGATACACTGTGTACAGTAACTGCACTTAAGAGACTGACAATGATCCCTTGTAAAAAAGCTCTGCAAAGAAGTCACCCTAGTAACCCATACCTTCTATTAAAGCAGGGGCCAACTTTTGTCACGGTAGTTTCATAAAAATAGTGAAAAATTTTTATTTTCATCATTTTTACATGAAAATACCAAACTACTGGTGGGGGGGGGGGCG